>JAVFBX010178588.1:0-14827 GCA_034783855.1 Mopalia kennerleyi
CACCACTACATATTGTTGAAGACTTAATACAGGGACATAAATAATCATTTATACACTTTTCTTGATCACCAACTTATATCATAGAGGAGGACCCGACACAGGATGATAAACAATCATTCGTATTCTGTTCCTGACATGCTGGGTGTTCATGTTATACTTTTGAGGACTCTATACAGAGCAATAAACAATGATTAATGCCCTAGTATCCTGGCCTGTTTACATATATATTTTGCCTTATTTTTTTGGCTTGTAATTTATAATTCTTTATTTGAGTGAGTTACTGCCTCCTCTATTATAGTATGAATTTTCATATCCGCTATACATGTTATTTTACTTGGGTATTTATGTAGACTAGTACTTAAGAATATTTCACGCATATGATGGCATGCCAATCCAATGAATGAATGAGGGACCACAAGTAAAGGAAAAGATAAGACAATCATACGGTGCAATACATAGACACATGAAGCAGGTAAACATGTTGGTATCCCTTGAGAGTACGGGGGCAACAGAAAGCTCTCGCTAACTAGCCACCCTGTACGTGTATGTTATCATTGTTAACTGCAATCAGGAAATGTTGAATAATTGCCATTGAATGTTTGATAGTCTACCAACTAGGTCAGGTAGAATTTGATCAGAATAAAGACATGTTCAGGTGTAGGATTACCTGACAATTATATAGATTGATCTGAATACCAATAATAAAAGTCTATATGTATCCAACACTCTCTGATTTCTTTGACTACGTTATTATTTAACACCTATAATAATTTTAAGAATGCAAGAGTAGCTTATAAGGTAAAATGATCCCCATTCTATTTATAATACATAGGCCCCTGTTTCCTTGTTAACAGCATGCTAATAATTCTAAGCATAATGTTGTGGTTAATAAGAATTACTCTGAACTAAGACCTGGCATTTGGAGAGAGCTGCCTGTATTATATTTAAAAAACCTTGCTCTATGAGGTAATGGGTCACACGTAGAAAACGATTTGTTGTTTCTATTTTACACTAAATGTACCCACTGTTTTATTACACGTTAACCAGGCTTAGCGTCATGTGGCAGTCTTCCATCAAAAATGCCCTATATTTTTTTTCTGTTGACATTATTTAAATTAACAATAAGTTCTAAAGCTATTTTTGGACAGTTTCCCAAAATAAGATATTTGTAACCCTTAGTATAAGCTTTTCAAAAATATATACATTCATTATATTCCGAAGTATATTCTGTGTGACACTGGGCTAAGACTTTAAAAGCAACCTGGTCCCAGGTGTCCAGCAAGACCTTAAGGTTATCTCACTCATACGATGTCACAAAACCGATCGGCACCATGTTGCCCGTAAGCGTTCAATCAAAAAGTGCCAAGGCAACAGGAAGTGTCCCCCAAGCATATTTTGATAGCTGAACAGTCTATGTGGTACGCTGATGTATATATTCACACATTGACTGGTGGCCAGTATTTGACTAACTATATTGTATGAATTATTCATGGGTTGCAGTAGCTTGCTCAGCACCAATATTGTTATCTGCAACTAAATTAGTCATGCTGATGTATATATCAAGATTATTAGATATCGCGGTACATGTTTAATATTAAAATTCTTGTCCGAATGTCTTGATGAAGTATCCGACCCTCATATCAGACAACGCGGATGATAATGTTGAGTTTTGCTGACTATCATATTGTTCAAAAATAAAAGTTGCGATGTGTAAAAAAATGTTTTGATTTGAATTTTGTATGAGAGGTTTAAAGTGTGTGTGTAACCTAGGCAGTGCTCGGCACAAGGAATGTCCATTTCCACAAGGAGATATAACTGTCATGCAATAAAATAACTTAAATTTATGACAATAATAAATCAGACTATTAGTATTGTTCTAGAATACATTGACATTTTGTTTACTGTTCCAATTTCTTTTAACCGATGAATAGTGCCCATACATGGTTCAGTGGTCATCATGTCTAACTACAGGTATGCTGTCATTGTACCATTCACAGGTTACAAGATTTGTGGTTGACAACAGGAATATGAGGGAATCACACAAAGGGGCTATCCTGGGGGTGGTTTTCCTCCATATTTAGTTCGCAGTTGGAAGGGAGCTTAACGTTGCCCTGGCACTCTCAGAGCTAAGGGGCAACATAAATCCAATCTGCTTTGAGGCGCATTGTATTCAAACAGACCTGTAATGTCTTTAATTTGTTTGTTGACACGGGTGTTGGGTTGGTCGTACTTCTATCGGGCTTGCATGCCATCACATGAGTGAAATAATCTTAAGTATGGAGCTAAACCCCAATCAAACAAAAAGACATCCTCCATATTTAAGTATTAAGGCAAGACAAGAAATGGGCAATCCTTCAGCATATTATAGGTTGTATATATTTGAGTACGATGTTAATCCCCTAACAAACCATCTGTTCACTGGTGTTATTGTACAGCAATTCTCTGTTGTTGGCACCTATCCCAGATAAGCAGTGTTGTTAGCTGCAATACGAGTTAATCCTGGTTGTTAGTGCTATTGATTAGTTAATGGTTATGACATGGTTTTGTGCTCAATGAAGCCATGTCAGTTTGCAGCATCTTAAGGTCCTTGGCAGCTCATCTAATCTTTTATAGAGGCTCTGGTTTTAAGAAACAAAACTATTGATTTCCTGGCAATATTACTGATCTATTTTGTTAACATAAATAATTAAATCAGAGGGTTGAATAATTTTAATTTGTGCACCCCAATTCATTTGGTTGACACAAATATATTGTTGATGTATTTTGGGGGGGAACTTGGTTGAGGAATAAATGTAAGTTTGTTGTATATCAGGATTTTACCTCCGTTAAAGTCCTACAAATCAAAGAAATATCAGTCTTAAGGCCTCCGTGATATAAAGATTTGAGCAGTGAATTGATAACATACCATACACAGTGCGGCTAAAGTTAGAATCTGTTAATCAATTATTTATCACAGATTATTATGTTGACAGCTTTATATAGAATCTGGTGTCTATTGTTGTCATGTCTACCGTAGACAATCCAATATTCCCTCTTTACTCACATCCTCTTTACCATATTAATATATATATATTTATCACAAACTTTCTTTACCCTGCATATGGTCAATACCTTTTACTCACGATGTCTGTAGATTACCAATACCTGTTACGATTAAGATGTATGTGGAAACTGGTCTAAATGGTTATCTAGAGCATGATATGATTCACAGTTTTAATACATCTACACCCCTGTACCAGTGTGAATAATGTTGAGAAATATATACAGTATGTGTACAATGGACAATTTGAACTTATGTTGAATTCAATCAACACCCCTTTGCCTATGGTTTCTGTATTTGAAAATACATATATAAATGTGTAATACTGAGTGCATGAGTTAGACTTAGTAATATACTCATGATAGGGAGTAAATAATCTTAAAAAGAGGATCCCTAAAATGTTGCTAACAGGTGGCTGAAAGGAGATCCCTGTTGCTCACTTCACTGGTTGCTCTCAGAACTAAACACCAGTAGATACTTGATCTGTTGTGTCACCTTCATTTTGCATGTTGTAATTATTTAGTATGAATCAAAGTATATTTTGGTTTTTTATTTAGTTTTTGTCATTCTGTGTGTTGTAGGAAACAGCTTATGTGAATCTGGTGAAGCCTTCAAACAGCTGGGAGAGTCTAAGTACGCTCTTGAGTTTGCTGTCAAGCAGAATTTCCTTGACCCTCTAGACCAGTTACAGAATAAAGATCTAAAGGAAGTGAATGTAAGTGCTTGGTGGTGAGATTGTGAGCAGGATTTCATCTGATATACTTCCCAAATTCAGCTCGGCTCTTATCTCATCTCCATCTTCTATACGCAAAACATCTAAATGTACACCATTTTCATGGTCAATGATTTAGATATGATAGTGATATTTAGATGTACTCTTTTCTTAAATGCCTTTGTCCAGAATATTTTTGCTCTCTGTGGTAAGAGTTTTTATGACAGAGATTCGACAATACTCTGTGGACAAATAGCCTAACTTCATAATCCAACAGAGTTGGAACCCTTAGCTATTCTTATTTGTGAATACAAACTGTTACATAAATTGAATTTTATAATTGAAGGACAATAAGCATTGTCAAATTTGTTTAATAGGTAGTCCCTCCTCATATCAGTGAAATACCCATGAGAATGACATAACACCCAGACATCTAATATCGCACGAATGCAAGAGTGTTCTAGATTGCACCCTGACTGTCTATGTTGGAGGGTGCTTTATGACATAACTGACACCAAAGGGCTGTTAAGTTGTGGCATCCTGAACTTAAAGCTTAGTCTTTGTCCTATTTCATCCTGAGCTTCGTCCAATCAGCTGGCATGAGGTCATATGACTGATATGTGTGAAATAACATTGAATACATGTACAGATAAAACCCCAAACAAACAGGTGCTTTCTACAAACCATTTTAAAGTTACATGAGGCTTTTGCCAACTAACTGAGTAAACAGTGATTTCGTTGGATCTATCATGCACTTTAATCGTCAAATCTAAGACTTATTTGCTTTAAGTTGTTAAATTTGTTTTGCAACTGATTTCTTTTGGCTTTCATAGCATCACAGAAAGAAGTTGTCTGGTCGACGATTGGATTATGACTGTAAACGAAGGAAGAAAGAAAAAGGTATGTTAGCTTCAGCTCAAAATAATTTATTTTATTTGTATTCATTGTGGAGCTATTTCCTCTTGCTTTCTTGATGTTGTTCTTTGTGACAATTTTGTGTGAGTGTGAATAGAGATTTGTATTCGGTCAATAGTTTCTACAAAACAACATCACATAGACCAAGGAGATATTTAATTAACAATATGACAAGAAGCGACTGTTTATGTTAAGTATTCTCACAAGACAGTTTCCCTGACAATGTCAAATTTACCTTTAAAAGCAGTTAGTAGGAAAGTCTCTACTTATAACAAATGAAAAGAATGATACCCATCTTCTTAAATAAGAATTGTGCGTCAATAAATTTCATTCCAATGCAAACTGCAAACCGAATCATTTAGACATTTGTATTATATGGAGACCACTTTAGATTGATCTTATTGCCAGGTGGACAAGGTAAAGATTATACCGTATATTATATCAACCAAAGATATGTCAAAAAGTAAAATGATATGTTTTATTATTCAATAATGGAGATTTTATGAGTATTGTTTTGTATTTTCTTACTCATTTTTTAAAGTGTATCTTTTCATTTCATACTCTCATTTTGTTGGACTTTTTTTGTGTTTTTACTTCCATTACAAAGATTGATTTTCCATTTCCCTGTTTGATATGTAAATGTTGTTCTATACCAAAACTGTCTGTTTTCACTTTCATGATCTATCAGGAGGTAAGAGTGATTTTCTTTTGATTTTAAAATCTGTTTACAGTTGCCATCTCTCTCTCTCTGTCACTTTATCTGTCAACCTTACTGTCTTTGTTTTATGTTTCTTTCTGTCGTAATAATACATATACTACATTTACTTCACATTTAAAAGGTGTACAAACTGGAAACTTTTAAAAGCATTAAAAACCTATTTTTAACCGTTCATTGATAATTAATTCAGGTAAAATCCTAACTACCTGTGCAAATTATAATGGCTAAGAAATCAGCTCTGCAATAGTCTTGTCAGTTGTCATTCTGGAAAAAATGACCAATAAAGAATATAAATGTTTGTGAGCTTTCAATATTCCACTATTTCACCCGTGAGTGAAGTTTCCAGTTTTTAAATCCTTTCACCAAAACTGTATTGTGAATTCATGGTGCCTGATTCATGTTGCATGAATGCAGCTGTTTGTATTAAGTAAAGACCCCCGAGGATGGCAAATGGGAGAGATTAGACTGAACAACATTTTTAAAGGGGCATAGCCTGATTCTGGCCTGGTGGGATGAGGGTAGCTTTATTCTAGTCTGGTTTAAATGGAAGGGGTATACAATCCCATTTATTGACGACATAGTATCTGTATGTCCACCCGTGACCACTCACCCATCTAATTTAAACTCTACCTATGGAATCAAACATTTATTAATGGAATTTCTTTCTGGGTGGGTTAGATTGGTAACCAGGGATTTGACTGTTCTGTATTCTGGGACTGGGTCAACGTCCTGAGGCAAGAGCTGATAACTCCACTAGCTGCACATCATACCTTTTCACGCTTGCTGTCTGTCGGCATTTAGACAGAGATCCAAGGGAAATAGCCAAATTGCATATACCAATTAATACATGAACCACTTTTCAAACCATGTATCACCATCGCTGGACTATAAGGGTAAACAGCACAGAAACACACTTTTCTTCTCACGCATTGTCCCTATTTTTGAGGGCCTGTTACAGCAGTAAATTGAAATTTCTGCCTTTCTTTGCTAAATGAAAGTTTGATGTATTTCATTCTAATGTGCATTACAGATCATTTAAACTAGGTGGATCGAATCCTCCTTTTTTGACTAGAATATGTGAAAAGGTGGGCAATAGAGTTCCACGTCTTGGCTCCCATTGTCTCGAGACATACAGTAACAGTCCTCCATATTGTTATCCAGTCAGACAGTAGTTCATTGGTATTGTTTGGCTGATGTGACTGGGTAGATGTGTTCTCTGTATTTCTATTACAGTCTGACCACACTTTAGTGACATTCAAGTTTAAAAACCTTCAGTAGAGTTTTAAGTACCAACGACCAATCTAAAGTGAAACTTAACAACTTCCGTCAAAGATAAACTGGACTGGAACATGAACTTTTTCTTCTCTCGCAAAGCTTCTGCTCTCAGCTACTGTTCTCTGCTCTATTACAATGCCTTGTGACAGCACACCTAGGCCATTGATTGGCTGTCTCAAAACTTGGATGTACCAATCAGATGGTAGATGGTCATAAAATTGTCATGCTTTATTGAACAGAAGGTGTTGCTTTATAGTTAATAGTGTCTTCCAGCAGTACCTCAGGCTAAAACCATCGACTGGTGATAATTATATTATCAACTCATGATTAATGTTATATTTCATCTCTCCAAGAAAATTAGTCTAGATCTAGATTTCTTGTATGATTATATATTTTGAATAAATGAAAGAGAAAAATTTGCTTGCATCCATTGGGAATTGAACCTGGGACCTTTGGGTTACAGGCCCAACACCTGTGAGATATATATGTATGAATAATGCTTCAAAGGCTGGCAATGACATGACTTTTAAATTTACTTGCATAATTTAAAATGGTAACCAGGGTTAGTACTCTGAAATCAGTGCTTGATATTTTCAAATCCCAATTACATGAATGTAGCCTCATAAACTGATTGCTGCATAAAGATGGCAAGACTGATATTTTGATTCAGATTGGCCGAGTTAATTTTAAAGACAAGCTTAATATTTGCTTGAAAGCTTTGTGTTCAATTACAATAAGCATGCTTAATGTGCTAAAGGGCTGTTATCTGACAAATGTTGTTTAAGAAAACGAAATTAACAAGATAAAATTGTTACTGCATGGTGAATTGTTAATGAGGCTGGTGACAATGTTTACTTCACATCTGCATGGGTTGCTCTAGTTTGGTGATGGTAAAGCTTTTATTATATGGTGTCTATTTGCCAATAATTAACATACTCTAACAAACAATATACAGTGTTTGATACAATTATGTTCTTATTGAACATTTAGTTTTAATGGCCATTTGATATTCAGTATCAATAAGCAATTTAGTCTTTAGTTATCACTGGAGGAATATTAATTTTCTAACGTAGCAAAACAGTGCAGCTTTTTTGGTTGTGCTGACTTTATGTTGGAATTCACTGCCTGGAAATACCCCTGAGCGATAAGAGCTGTGGTATATTGTGTAGACTCCTGGTAATACAAACATCATTCCATTTCATTTGTCAATTATTTGAACACAAGTTCAAAGATCTTGTACAGAATGGTTTCTTTTTAATCTATTTTTCCCAGTCTATAATTTCACACATGATTATCAACACTATACCAGTACTTTCTTTGATATTTTGGGGGCCGTGGCGTAGTGGTTAGTGAGCGCGCTTTCTAATGCCTACTTCAATTTACCTTTCACAGGATCGAGTCCGTCTGTCGACTCCAGATATATGAATGAGTCACAAGATGTGGCTCCGGCAATTGCGGGGGTGGTTTTTACGGGGTTTCCTCCCAGTTTTTCACCATACTAGGGCAAGGAAAAGTTAGAAGTGGACAATCCGTCATCATATAAGTGAAATACCCTTGAGTACGACGTTAAACCCCAATAAAGTCTTTGATATTTTGCTGTATGAACCTATCCTAATTATATCCATTATACACAACTTTCTGTTTAAATTTATTATCGATATGCTGATTTATACAAAAAACTTAATATCTGTAGGCAGTTCTATTTTATTGACTTGTTTTTTTTGTTTTTTTTTTGTACTGCAATTTGCTTATAAAGTTTAAACAACATTTTTAACCCCATTTTGCATAACCACATTTTTCAATACAACTTCCTGCATATTGAGATCGTTTTATATGTGATGTTTTTGTATTTAAACATCACCTTACCACAGCGAGTTACAGACCCAATCTTATTGTGCATAATCAGGGTTTGATCTTAACTTTTTATGCACTAGCCAACCGGGCTAGTTCCTTTCAAGTTGCACTAGCAAGGTGCACTGATACAAATTAATTAAGATTTTTTAAGTTCAACAAATAGTCATATCAGTCTTTCTAATGCTTTTGATACCAATATTTCTGAAAATACCCGAAATTTTTTGGCTGCTCTAACATGAGATTGTAACGGTGTTTACGTCTGTTTCTTTGATTTGACAGGTTATTTTAATGCAAATCCTACTAGCCACTCGGGCTAGCTCTTAAAATTGTGCACTAGCCCAAGGTTATTTGCACTAGCCATTGGCTAGCGGGCTAGTGTTAAAATCCAACCCTGATAATATACAGTAGTAGAATCAGAACAAAGTTATGAAACGGACACATTTCTCACAGTAAAACTAAGCTATTCAGTATTGACAGTTAAACTATTCTATTGTGTCCACCCATTGTCATGGTAGCTGGTTGATATAATAACAAACAAGTGGTTTTGTAAGCAACAGTAAGTTGTGTGTGTTTCTTGTTAGAAATAGGAATTAATACTTGTACTGCCCGTTAAATGTCTACTAATAAGGAGTGTTGGTTTGTCCACATCATCCAGTATGTTTCATCCTGTACTCGGGTTGTTTGTCGTGGCTGAGGCTATCATCCAATGTTTTCTATAGTTAATTAGTTATGTGTCTTTGCTTTGTCAACCAGTGGAGGGCTGGAAGGGAGCTTCCTGTTGCCCTGGTGCCCTCAAGAGCTGAGGGGCAACATAAAGACGATCTGTTTGTCATGTCTGTATTACATGCTGCTTTATCCTGTCATTGTTGCCAGTGGTGTCAAGGGGGATTTCCTTCACCCATTGGACTGGCACGCCATCACATGAGTGAAATAACCTTAAGTATGGCATTAAACCCTAATCAAAGCAATCTTTGCACAGGAAAAACAATTGTCTTCTTCAACTGACCAAAACACATCTCGTCATATGAGTGAAGTTCTCTTGAGCATGGCGTTAAACACTGATTGATCAATCCATCAGTCAGTCACTCATAACGTATGCTCAAATTTTTACCGAATAACAGAAATGTACCTTCACCATATGAAAAAAATATACTTTAGTGTGGCAAAATGAAAGTTGAAGTAAATAAATAACTGTATAGCATATAGCATAATGCATTTACTGAGGCCATTGGTGTTAATCATATTTCTACTCACATTTTGAGTCCAATCTGTGTCTCATTTAACAGGTGTTTTTTCACCTGATTCCTGTATCATATTAGTCATATGGTCACTCTTTTCACTCCTCACTCTCTCTTCTGGTATCATTGTTGGTAATATTGTGTTCAGGAATGTTCAAGAAACTTATTTGTGTTGATTGTTGAATGATATTAAATATCTTCCTATAATTTCCAAATCTATGATATGTCTTCAGTTTAAGATTTTATCTTGCTTATTTGTTTCATGTGTAAGCAGGTCTTAGAGATTTTATGTTTAGGAAATTTTTTGAACTTCAATTATTGTATAAGTCGGATAATCAGATCATTATTAATTATTTTATCGTTTGTTAAAAAATATTGTCTTTGTAAGTGTAATATTGAATATATAAGATAAGTATATGTTTGTTTACTTATTTAATGTAATTCACTACCCTTATCCCACAGCTGGAGCTGGTAATGTATATTTGGTCGAGGTTTTGCCTACTGCACGACATACACATCTATATATCATCTTTTCCTATTATATTTTTTATATAATAGAAAAACAACACACACATTTTTAAGGCCTCAAACATAGATCTCCAGCATTTTCTTTTCTCTTCATATACAATGCATCGTTCATTCACTAAGCATTTAGGAGTCCAATCAACTTCACGCAGTTCTTTTCTTTGTCTTACAATTCTAAGTTATAAACTGTAAAAGCTAAACTAGTTAATATTATGTGACATGTGTGCGGTCATTTATTTAATTTGGATGATTATATAACAGTTCATGCTTGCTCTAAATTCACCCTATTCTCATATCTTTATCATGGTTGCTTGTATCATAAAGTCTACACTAGGGAAGGTTTGAAGAGTCTCAAAACTAAATAGTGTTTTGAACCAGGACATTTATACTATGCAAATGTAGCAATATACTTATTAGTGTTTTATCCTCACAGAATTATGTTTTGTCATTACAATGAAAGATTTTTCTCAAAATGCCTAGAAAGTATGCCTGAATGAACCATATCTTTACCCCTCAAAAATTAATATTAGTTTAGTCAAGATTTGTTCTTTTGCTCTCATCCTATTATTGCCCAACTTAAGCCCATTTTTTAAAAATCAGTGAAATTTGATCAAATTTCTTGCCGTCAGATTTGTAGCGTTAAGATGTTATCATTACATCTCTAAATAGAATTGTTCCCGGTTAATGAGGAAGTTGACAAACTGACAAAAACTTAAATCAGGTCACAATTTATAAATGTCTTCTACACAATACACATTTATGTTGCTTTAGTATGGGACTGGTTTTTAGTTCGATGGACAAAATAATGTGGAAAATAGGAAACCTTTTGACAACCTTAATCTACCTTAAGACCAAGTCATTTAAGAAATGTAAGCAAATGTGAAATTATAAGTTTCTCAGTAAAGACAGATTCTTAGAGAAGTCAACCACAATTGTGCTAAAGCTTAGACTGTCATGTGAAAGGTGGAGGGAAGTTTGCAAGTTGCTTTCTGTTGTCTCAAGATTGAAAGTTATAAGGAGCTATATTTATATCAGTATGTCAGAGTAGACACTTATCTAAATTAGCTCCGGGGAATTGTGTTGTGAACTGGCTAAATTTATATTGGACAATATAGACAGTGACCTTTCATGAACTCCACAGTGTCTGACACCATCCAATACTATTCCAGCCCTTGTCAGATGCAGCAACATGGTTTCTAGGAGCTAATTAAGACATGGTGTTAATCAGATTATATCTATTATACTTTGGGTGTTGGGCTTGATCTCTTTATTTTATACATAGCGAATGAGTGAAGTGTTTTAGGTTTGCTTTTGTGTGAAATATTTATTACAGCTTTTAAGAAAATGAATATAAAATTTCTTTCTGGTCTGTAATGTTATGTTAGATCAGAACTTCAGAAGTGGGCCCGTTCCACAAAGAGGTCTTAGCTTACATAAAATACAGTTACCATGACGATCAGTACTGAAGAGATAGTGTTGCTATGGCAGTTATGTTCCGCATAAGCTAAGATTTGTGAAACAGGTCACTTGACTTCAGTTATATTTAATATAAGCAAATAATGCCATTATTTTTAATAATATTTATAAAACTGTTTTTGAGTGCATTTAGTCCAGATTTATCCGTTTGTAAGATTAGCATAACAGATGGTCAATTAAAAACAGAAATTGTTATTGGTTTTCGTTGAGAATCTGAAAATGAACTTTCATTGTTGTCAGTCCACTTAACAAAATATGGATTTCTAATAGTAAATAGTAATTATATTATCATACCTGTGGTTTCTCTCACCAGCAGAAGGTTTATCGTACCTATTATTGTCATACAACAACTTTCTTTCGTGGGTTGAAGTTTCTTGCTGTTATCGAGTTTTTATCATTTTTCTTTAAACCAAATAAATTATCTGTTTTACTAAACTTGTTGGATACACAAACTGGCTTAAATTACATAACAAACCATGACAAAGCAACAGTACAATGTCGTGATTGTTGGTGGGCATTTGTGTTCACCTTATGGTTATGAAAAGTTCAGAAAAAGTGCATGCAGCTATTTGCATATGTGATTTTGTTAAAAAAATATTTAGAAATTTTGTCATTAGATTTCTATTGGTTGTGGTTTATATACTAAAACAAACTTCTGAATTTTAATCAAGGATGAACATTTGTTTGAGTCTATTTTATATTTGATCTGAAAACACTTATAAGGAAGCATCAATTACCACCCTTGTTAAAAATAATGTTTCACTGTTCAAATTAAACAACAGTTTTGTTGATGTTACCTGGTATGACCAATTGTGTTGAATTAGGTTTTAAAAGGACACTGGATCATTTTTTTTTATGAATATGAGTATTAAAGGCCTAAACATTACCTGAATATTATAAAAAACACTATATTTTATTATATAGGAAATGAAAAAAAACATTCACATGTTATGTTGTAAACTGTATGGATAAAAGCAATCAATGTTTTATGATAAACTGATTTATTATTATTTTTGACCAATTAAAAAGTTATTGTTTTCTCTGCCGTTAGGTTCTAATGTGAGTGAAGAAGAAATCAGAATATCCGAGGAAAAGTTTGAAGAGTCAAAAGAATTAGCAGAATCGGCCATGCATAATTTATTGGAAAACGATGTAAGTTACGTGTACAACGTCCACATTGTTTTTAATGAGAAAAAAAAAGTAAATGTTGATGATGATTTAAATTATGAGCACATGGTTTTCAAATCTTGTACAGTATGGCATTTCTAGATAATATCTAAGAGTCAGCACAAAGCTGATTAATTTAGCACAGTGCGTCCTGTGTATGTATCTTTTTATTGATTGTTGCTGGTGCTAGAGAGAGTTCCCTGCACCCATTGACAGAAAGTCCTTGACAAGTCGAATTAGGTCTAATATTGCTTCAGTGAGTGGTGAAAGAGTTAACCCACAAAATATGAATCAGAAGCCGTGAGAAAACAAAGCATTGAGTGTAAGTCAACCATTCACGAGATCAGCTTAAATGTAAATGTATAATTCATTACTGTATTCTCTGTGTTATAATTTTTGTATTGTTTATATCAAAGATAAAAGACAAGTTTTATCAAATTTACTCTGACAACTATAAAAAGGCATGATGTTAATCTGAACAGGGTCTGAAATAGAATGATTGGTCCAGAAGAGATGACAAATGATGTGATGTCTTAAGTTGTATGGTGAAATGACATTTGGGACCTATAAATAGAATAAAGGTATCCACGAGGTACAATAGCAAAAGTGTTATTAAATGGTAACTGGTAAGGAAATGTCAGGGATTTCAATGGCCTTAAGATAAAAATAATACAGGTTAAAAACCCAGTCAGACAATCAAGGTATATTCGATATATGTATTACAATGGCTGAGAAGTACAACATTTGATTGTTGACCAGCCCTCTGTCAAAGGGCAGTTTGTTTGAAGAGTAGCAATGCTGTCTTAAGTTTCCAACATTTATGGAAACACTTCACATCTTGTGCTAGTGTCAATTATTGTTGAAATACACTGCCATAATATAAATGAAATACCCTTAAGCACAGCATGGAGCACAAATGAATCAATCAATTGATTGTTCACCAATCAATGTCTAGGTGAAAGCTGGGAGTAGACCAAGGATTCCTTGATATACAGTATTCCTGTTAGACAGCTCTTGGTTCTTGGACTATATAATTTATGTCCTCTACCTTTGGAAGACTTGGATAAATCCACTGTTGCAGAAATGCCATTCAACTGGTCATACCAGGTTTTTTATATTTCCTGAAGGTACATTTTTATGCTGTAAATGTTGTTGTTGTTGACAGGTAGAGCAAGTGGCACAGTTAATCTCCTTCATCCAGTCCCAAATGGATTATCACAGACAAGCTGCTGATGTCCTCTCCTCTTTAATGGACACACTAGAAGACAAGTAAGATTTTTCTTAGTCAGCAGGCAGGGGTTTAGCCAGGTGTCCAAAGGACGGATGCACACCTCTTTGCATACGCCTTTATAAGCAAGGGAAACGAATCACATTAACATTTTATTTCAACACAATGTCTGTAGATTTGGTAATATGGATTTGTATGATCTTTACCATGGTGCTACACACTTTGATACCATGTGTTTGATTTATTAATAAAAGAAACTTTTAACTTGCATATTCTCACTATGAAGATGATAAATGTTTTACTCTTTAATGATTTTGTTTATTGGCAGCTAGGCAACCTGTTGTATCTTCTACATACCAGGGCCCACGGCCGTGGCTTAGTGGTTAGCGAGTGCGCTTACTAAAGCCTACTTCGATGTGCCATTCACGGGATAGAGTCTGTCTTCCCTCAGGTGTAGGGCCTGGGGCCATGGCTTAGTGGTTAGTGAGCGCGCTAACAGAAGCCAACTTCACAGGATCGAGTCCGTCTGTCGAGCCTCAGGTAGATGAGTGAGTCACACGCTGTGGCTCCGGCAATCGCGGGGTTGGTTTTTAAGAGGTTTGTTCTCGGTTTTCCACCATAATTAGGCCAGGAACATTGTTAAGTGGACAATCTGTCGTCATATAAGTGAAATACCCTT
>JAVFBX010178599.1:0-14826 GCA_034783855.1 Mopalia kennerleyi
CTTACCATAAACTATCTACTGCCAAAATCTCAAATCGAAATCGACTGCAGTTGTTCGGTTATAGTACAAATGAAAATTGTGGAATTTGACCGTTTTAGCCTCGTTTTGGCTTCCAGATACATTATGGGAAGAATTAAAGGATTATGAATGGTCCCATTGTCTTCAGCATACCAGATTACATATGAAACGACACTTTTTTCGCTAATTTGTGAAAACTTAGAAAATGAAGCATTTTGATTGGTCCTGCAAATGCCTAATTTGCATACTTTTTAAAAAAAGCTTGGCTACAAATTGAGCGCTATTATGTGAAGTATATGTGTACTAAGATTGAATGTGATCACTTGTGTTCCCTCTGACTAGTAGTATTTTTTAGATTTTTTTTTCATTTCAAAATGGCCGCCAAGTGACGTCACTTCTGGTGACCAAACACATGTTAACTTTTGTTCCCCGCCATGGACTATGATCTGCCAAAATTTGAATTTTGAGTCTTTATTAGTTTCTGAGCTATTGAGGCTAACAGATGGGATATAATAATAATACTAATCTCATCAATTTCAATAGTGTTCTCATCATGCGACAAGATTATAAGCTGTGAGCGCTGATCTTTTATATTTATGTATTTTTATAATGGTCAAATATTACAACCTAATATCAAGAAGTTGAATGATATAGAGCAATAGTGAGCTTTTCGGTATTTGTTTGATAGGGGTTTAACGTCATACTCAAGGGTATTTCACTTATATAACAATACTCTGTCCACTTCACGTTGGGCTTACCCCAACAACTGTGTACAACCGGAATAAATCATTGCAAAGAGCTACCCCGCGGTTTATGGAGCCGCATCTCGTGACTTCCCCGTGCACCAGAGATGGACCGGAGGACTCGAATCTGCGAGCGATACATCAAAGTAGGATCAGTAGGCCGACACGCCTACCACCGAACCACGGCCGTTAAATTGTTGGGGCATATATTGAGGATGATTCAGAGTAACTAAATGGAAATAAACAGTTGACATTTAGCTAAACAACTTTGCAGTTCGAAAGAAATTATATTATATATGTTTAAAGAATAATCACACTAGCACTGGGATGCTGATTAATTAACATTGATGAATCGTCTTATATTGTAGATAAACTCCCAGAGACAAGTTTCTATATAGATCTTAATCTCGAGTTGTATTATTGGTAACCTACATACATCTTGAGAGAAGGTAAAAACCATTTACTTGTTATATAAGACAGTTAAGTGTTGATAAATATGTAACAAACACGATATTCGGTATGGTTTAGGAAAAGGTCCGCTTACAATTAGAGTAACAAACTGGTATTTCAGAGCTATACATTTAACCAATGGATAATCTGCTAAAGAGAACGAGTCCTACAACCTGCCTTAACAAGAATGTCATTTAGATTATAATATATATATATTTAGTTGAGTCTCAAATTACCGTCGAGAGATAAACAGTGTATTTTGAATTACTGTGCAAGAATACCGCGTCAGTAGATGCACAGCATTCGTTTCAAAATCACAAAAGCTTACTGGGTTCACTGTCATAGAAGGATATCAGACATTTTAGATCGTCTTGTGCATTATGCAAGCCGAGATCGGCCATCTCGATCCCTATGCATGTATATCTGCAACGCGAGTGAGCGAGATTTTCAACGCGAGAGAGCGAACGTGCGAGAGAGGCAGTGAGCAAGGAAGGGGAAGAGCAAGGGAGCGAAGGAGTAAGAATTTGAGCCTCGCTTTCTCCTCTCGCTTCCTTGCTTTCTCGCGCCTTCGCGCTGATATGGAGGTGTCAAGATAAGCACTTATCTTGAAATAAAGTAGATTCCGTAAACAAATCTGTGGTGTTGGGATATTTTCAATTCCGAAAGGGGTAAACACACATTACATCCCAGCGTGCGAATGTTTATCTATCAAATTTCCGACAGTAAAAAAAATCAAACATGGCCGCCTCCGCTTCAACTTTTGTTTCTTAAGTATATAAAACATACAGCACAAATAGGGAAATGGCTGTAACAAATATGGTTTAAAACATGTCTATTTCACAATCGCTATGATTTATGGCACCAAAATATCAGAAAAATTGTTATTGAAGACTTTTTTACGGCGTTTTTCGCTGTTTTAAATCTCAGCCGAGTCTGATGGCGTTGTTATGGCAGCACGCGATGCCAGGGGATGCAACTTCCTATTTCTGATTGGATGTTGACAGTTTACTGCATACAGGGGGGGTTGATGAAGAGCCACTTTTGAGGCCTAAACTACGACCAACATTAACATGCAAGTGTGCGTACATGTACGTGGGATTGACATGTTTGCTGTGCCTGTGGGGTGTGTTTTGGTTGTGTCGGGCGGGATGAGCGCCAATAGATATTTATCCGCCTCCCCCTCCCCCTCCCCAACCTTGCGGAATTGTAATTTTAAAAATAAGTATAAGCCTCGGCCACCTGTCTATACCATTGATATACATATGCATTCAATAATAATTCTCTTATCAGATGGGTAGCGTGTTTATCCCAGCTGGTGGGGATAAGTTCCATGAGATGCCAAGGCATCGTTTAACTACAGCGTACTGCGTTGCTACCTGCAAACAACACGTAGCCAAACCAGTTAATCAACGTAAGGTAACACAGTCACGTAATTACGAAGGCAAATTTATCGGAGATATAACCGATAAATTTCACTTCGTTTGTGTTTTTCTAAAATTTATAATACTTGTAATACGAATTCTATAACATGCTGCTATATATTGGCATGGACTAACCAATAGATATATATTAGATCCAACTTTGTTTTAGTTGCCCTTCGATCTACTGCACATTAGGCTAAAACATCAGAACGTCCATCGAGCCATTAGACAACAGATAATAATGAATCACGTTAGAGGTTAGAATTTGTTGTTGGATATTACCCCCTCTCCCCCTTCCCTCGAACAATAACGTGATTCAGTTTTAAACATTAATGTATTTATTTCTAGGCGTCAATATTTGGAAGTTATGACAGTTTGAGAATGCATATTCAACAGCCAGATAGAGCTCTTAATTGCGGGCATTCATTTTTAAAAATCAACGCCTGGTCCATTAGATTTTGTTACCCGTCATACATTAATAAAATTAGAATAAATAATGTCTTCTGAGGACCAGGCAAAACTGATAAGGAACAAATCCCTTATGATGTGTCTTTCGAAGCAGGTAAGTTTAAAAACTTTTTATCCATCTTATGTTTGTTTTGATAACTATTTCTATCACGAATGACCAAATAATACTACATGTACTATATATATATTTCATCATTATTTCATCTTTAGTGGTGTACATCTGTAGACAAGTCATCCCATGAGCGAGACAGAATATCGACATTAAGTTAACCATGAACTTATAGTCAGGCAGCGGAGTTGTTCAACCTACTCCAAATAAAGAAAAACGTCTACGTTTGTAAACATACATTAGGAGGTTCCGGTACATTAAGATCGAGTAAAATTCTTGAGGCATTATCAGTTATATAACACTTGATGTTGAAAGCACAAACAGATCTAAATGAGAAACGGTATCTTGCAAGATTTGAATCATTCAGATATCTTATATATTTTCCAAATGCCAGTCTGTCTGGCTGGCTAATTGGAAACAGTGACGCCCAGTAACGAGGAAACGGGAACCCTGGGTCAAAGAGGAAACGTTGGCACAGAGTAACGGATAAAAAAGCCTCAGGGTAATAAAACCCTGGTGCGAAGTGGAAACGGTGAATTCATGTAACGAGGAAACAAGTGATAGGGAAACGGGACCCCAGGGGCAAAGCGGAAACGGTGATACCGAGTAACCGGGAAACATAAACCTTGAGTAGCCGGCAAACAAGTACCTCGCGCATGTGGGCAACGGTAAGAGAGTAACAGGAAAATCGATTTACCGAGAAACATGGACCCTAAGTAACGGAGATACGTGATCCCTAAAGCTACGTGGAAATGGTGACTCAATCAATTAACAGCAAAGTATAAACGGGATTCCCAAGTAACGTAGATACGGGTACCCCGAACACGGGACAAACGAAGATCTCGAGCAAAGGGCAACGTGAACACCGATCGACGGGAAATAGTGAAACAACGAGACGGGGACCCCAAGAGACGGGCATCCGAGTAACATGGAACCGGACCCGACCATTATAGAAAAGGAAACCACGAGTAACGTGAAAACGGTTATCAAAGGTAACAGGTATACGGGGACACAGACCAAAGACGGACCAAGAATATCGTAGAAAGGGGAAGCTCGTCTAAATTAGAAACGTGGACTGTGAGGAACATGGAAATGCGGACCTGGGGTAACGGGAGAAACAGGGTCCCTAGTTACGGGGACCTTGAATAACGTCAAAACAGAAACCCCTAGCAGAGGAGAGGCAAGGGTGCTGAGTAACACCAGTTCAGAGCTGCTGACAACTTTAGTTATCTTTTTATACAAAAAGAATTATTAATTTTAGATTAAATTTTAAAAAAAACCGTGTTTATTAAATAAGCCACCACAAAGAAGACGGAATTCATGCATAACTTTCCATAAAATCTCTCATTTCTCTCAAATTATACACTCCCTAAGTGATAGAGTGGGTTTAGTAACGTCATCGTTATGCATGTGGGTGTCTGCTGATATTAAGTGCAGTAAACTGCCTAATAGAAAACATTCCTTTTCCATAGACATATTTTTTTTATATAAATTACGCCATAAACTGTTTACCTAATGAATAGGTTGTCTATTGAGAGGTATGTGTCCATAATATATACATGGCCTACACTCTATAATAATAGCAACGTTCACATTGGCTTCAGCTAATCCAATTATATCACGTATACTCACACGTGTGTGCATGTGTTAATAATTGGTTTAATCTGATTTCCAATAACGTTTAAACATAAGTAATGAATTCAACTTAGTGTCCTTTCGTGTCTAGCGTTCTTCCTATCCGTATAAAGCAGAACATGTTTTTTGACATACAGTCAAGTAAATCATTGTCATAGTTTGACCAATACAAAGACTCCAATCTTTTATCAGACATTTCCTAACGTTTTTTATTGTAGTCCACTGAATGCTCCATATTGACTTGCAGATTAGTGGAGAATTCTACTAATATCTCACCTAAGACGATGTAAATAAAAACATTTCCCGCTGAGTATCGTCAGAGAGGGATTCTTATGAATGGGCGTCTAATCATATTATAAATACAACATGCGTATCTTGTCGTTTCGCGCAATTATGTCGAATTATTAAGAGGGAATCACATAATAATATTTTGTTAATCATATAATTATAACCTCTGTGTACCAGCCACTAATCTACGAGTAAACTATACCGGCATTTGCCCATAAATTGACGTTTTAATACTACATTGGCCTTTAATACAAAAACAATGTTATAGGCATAATGTAAGACGTTTATATGAACCAGATGACCTCTGCTTAAAAGGCATCCTAAAATGGCCATAGATGGAGAATTTATTCATGAGACTGTTAGACACCAAAATATCACGATCGTCATGTAGGCTATATTTGTCTTTCTTTAAGATTTTTTTCCGTGGGGAAAGAAGGTGCTCGATGTGGATATAAAGAGAGGCTACCTGGCCTTGATTGGATTAATATTGATCAAATTGAACTGACCATTTGGATACCAAGGTAAGACCGGTCTCCATTAGCCTTTAATCTCTATGACAGGCGGATTGAAAAGAATGTACTCCGATCTTTACATTTTTATTTGCGATTGCGCACGAAAAGTTTAGCAAAAAGTGGTTAACGATTATAACAGACTTTTTAGCATATCTTATAAGTTTTAGTGATTGCATTTATTTTGTTAGATCTATATATTACTATGGCCAGATTATTTCCTTCAGCTGTCAATTAATTTTAATTTTATGAAACTTCAATTAAAGTTGAAATAACCGTAGCATTGTAATTCATCGCAGTGGACTTAATTTTAATGATATAAAATTTTCATGACAAAGAAATGAAACAACTAAAGAATCAAGGCTAACGAAACCTTTTGATGATCAAAGAAAAAATGAAAGAAGAGGGGGATAAACATGTTACTATGTATTCAGCAACGAAATAAAGTCAATGTAAACATAACACCGTATACAAATATAGATAGAAACCCGGGTGTAGACATATCACTGTGCATAGAAAGGATTCAGCTGCCGTGAGAGCATTTTCGGAAGAAATCGGATATTTTAGTACCCAAGAGGTAACGTAACACAAAAAGTATTGTCTGAATAGAAATACCGTATCGAGAAATTTTTCGAATAATTATGCTGGTCTTAATATGCGTAAACATGTAAATACAGCATTAGATAATATGGTTGACTGTTAATGCCACATTTTTTTTACATCCACATCATACCAAGTTATTCAATCACTCAAACATCCTAATAATTCGGGACAGAGATATATCAGTGTGATGAACCAATTATAATTTTGTGCTATGATTACGATGGAAAAGATTTTAAAAATTGTAAACTTCCTGAATGTCCCACATTTATATGTTTCTAAGTCTCATGCTGCAAATACAGGCTTAGTGAAATTATTAAATCATATAACACATCAATGATAACGTTTATTAAAAATGCTAGATTGGCTGTATTCATGGAGACTCACCATAAATTATCCACAGTTTTGTCCCGTGTTATTGTCCAATATTTGGCATTTAATGTATGTAGCTTGAACGTGTTTTTATCGAAGATGAGAGTAAGAAAGACAGATAGGTGCAACCTGTAATTATTGTACATGTCGGCATAAACAATGATGGATAGGTTAAAAGAAACGACGGCGCATGCGCAACGATCAGGATATATCATATAATATAATAGTAATCTAGATATTATTTTGTCATGTGATCTGCAATATATACGATATAGACTCCGCGCTGTGGATCTTTTGTAATATATTGAGGTGTAGTTTCAGAAATGACTTAATTAACATGTGTATTAACCAAATATCTAACAACTCAATGGAATTATTAAATTGTGTTTTCAAAATATGAATGTACATTCATAATGCGCCGACCTATATTCTGCCTGGGCTTACGAAATGTGTTTTCCCCAAAATCAACCATGGGGTCCAACTTCAACGCATTTGCAAAATATAATTATGTAAAATCGTCATATGTCATATGTCTATTCTCTTAATTAGTATTCCATTAAATGAACTTAGATTTACGTAATTATACAACTTATCAAATAAATATATTTGTAAAACAATTCAATTTAAGGACAATTTCATCAATTTTGCAAAAAAAAACAAACATATTATTTGCAGATGATTGGGATTTAATCGAACAAAGAAGCAGTGTTAGAAATCATGCTGTCGTTACATGTAGAATAACTACAAGTTTAACCCGCTACCTCCAAAATAACTGGCTGCAGCACGATACAAAATGTCTTCATAAATTAACATCTTGCTTTACAAGGAGTTATTGTTTAGAGTTTTTGGTGATAAAAAGATATTTGTGAATGGTGTACATCACGACGCTTTTAATAGCTTTGATTTCCTAATTTTCTAATTATAGAATTCTAAGTGTTCTAATGAAATCGGGAGACATGGAGCCAACATAATCATTTTGAACTTTAAATAGAAACGGCACATATAAATATATATATAGATGTAGTTTATCCAGTAAATGGATTTAAGCATTAAGCTTTGTCAAATCTAGTCTCCTCCTTTAGCGGTATGTTATTAGACAGCCGGTAACCTTACCAAAACCATTAATCCATTTTTTATTTGGTCGGAACACAAATCATACTAGGCTTATAATAAACCAAAACATTCGCATGTATTTAAGTTATTTTAACGCATTTTACTCTGAAGTTGAATTCGTAAATATACTTTGATATTTACCAAAATATTTAAAGAATTGAGTTTTTATTATCACATTGATACAACATAAAACGGATTTTTCAGTTATTTTCGTTGTTATTTCAAAGAAAGATATATTTAAAGGATAGACAATAAGTGAATTTCTTCGGTAGTATTATAGAAAATCAGCTATAAATGATATTGCATGGCTTGTGGAAGTGAATAGTATGCATACGGCTGCAGTTGTATGGTTTCTGAGCTGCAGTTAATTATGAATCCATTACAATTTTCGAAATTAATTAAGTTATTTAGAGCTATTGACACCAATAGAACAATTCATCTATAGATCATTACATCATGGGGCAAATGTTTTTATTGTCTTAAAAGCTTTTCCTGACAAAAAACAGGTTAAGTAAGCCTTTGTTGTTTAACAAGACTAGTGTTCAACTGATGACAGTTCTAGCATGACCCTGCCCAGATGAGCCATGCACCAAAATAAAAAGTTTGGAAACCTTGCAAAAACTCATTAATAGAATGTCATTAAAATTCCAGGTTAAGTATAACTATCCATGTACATACTCAACAATATCACATTATCCAATGGAAACCGCAGAGTGCTGTTGACTTAAGAATTCTTCACATTCTGTTGTGGTTTTGTGGAAACGAAGTCTTTCAATTTTATTTTGTTTTGCAGACTCATCATGAATTACAGAGAGACATTATCCAGCGCTATATGCCTCTTGGCATTTGTGGGAATCTCAAAGGCGTTTTTCGCACCACGAATCTATGGACTAAGTGAAGGTATGTACGCGTCCTATGATCTCAATGCATTAGGATTTTTAAATTATAATTGAGAGTTTTTCATTAGGACAACAAATAATAAAGAGACTTGTTGAATGCTGTTTCTCTTTACAGAATATATCTGACAAAATATAGTTAATTCAAAATTGATAAGACCCTCTGTGAACAATAATCAGCGGCATCAATTTGGAACTAGAGATCCCGTTTTCAGGTAGCCAATCTGCGTCCATAAATCCTCTATGATCTGTCCCCATCCCTCCACCATTTTGGTCGCACCTGCAGGCCCACGGTGTTCCCATCGCAGTCAATAATTCTCATTTTAATGCTATGTTTTTCAGATCCCTGTGGTCCGACATTAGAAGTATACAGAAGGATGGGTGTCGTTCCACGTGCCCCAAAGAACCCGCCCAATGCCACTACAGCCGTTCCTAAAGCCAGACGAGTGGGCCAACCCTTAGGAGGATACTATCAGATGAGCAGATATGCCATGATGAGCAGTTACGACGCCCCAGATCTTCCAGACATCCCTACTGGTATACATGCATACCCTGGGATGCGGGGTGCAGGTGGCCCAGGAGCACAGGGCCTATACCCCCCAGGCCCTCCCATGGAATGTCGCTGTGACTCTGGTATTGAATGTCAACCGTTAGGTGGAAGCGCTCATTTGCGCAAGTATGCCCATGAATGCAACAGAGAAATGGGCCTCGTGTGCTGTTGTTCGACTGGTTAAACGCTGTACAATTTTGTATTTCATAACTGTCCAAGCATCCAAAACAATTGGTCTTTCAGACAATTGCCCGAATAATCAAAACCAAGATCGGAACTGACCTAAACTCTTAGACAACGGGCCCTGTTAATGTGTGAAGTGTCAGAACTAAAAGCTCGAACTCTCGACCTCGACCATGTTGCAATACAGCAAAAACTGTTCATACTGTAAATGTCACTAAACAATGATATTAGCTCAAAGAGCGGAATATATTCCCTGATATGAGAGAGCTGGACTCTTTCCATTATATCGAATAAAAACAGAATTTATTTTAGAACATTTTATTTTGAATTTGACAATGGATAGTTTGTGTCCATAATAAAATATATTGTTTAAATATATTTCTTTTAATCAGTAGTATGAATTTATTATTCTGTCAAACATTAAATGTTATCCCAACAGATATCATATAAAAAGAAGTAGATTCCAAATATCATCTTCTGGTTTAAGTGGAAATACCCAAATTCATCACTTAGAATGCCTACAATTGTCTTTTTTTATTGACCTGTATAAGAGGTATTATATGTTTTGAATCTCTGTCCGTTCAGTCCAGAAGTTGAGTGACCGAGTAAATGTTGCAAAGTTTTTTTTTAGGATTTAGCACAATAAATATAGCTTCTCGTCCTAATGCTGGTGTAACAGAGGCAAGCTCAGATTCAAATAAGGTGCCCGTTATTGCATTGTCTCAATGTAGATCTGATATAACTCGTATACTCAACGGTGTAAAGTGTACATATCATATAGAAACCAAACAGCACGAGACTTCGATGAACAATGCTACTTGCCTCATCTTGCTATTCAGTCCAGGGGCAGATTCCACAAAGCACATATTTTAGAGCCCTAAAATTTCTCAGTTTTTAATTTAAGAGTTTGATAATTTGGCTTTATTATAATAATATTAGTTAGTAATAATTAAAAACTAAATGAAGACATGTGAGGAAATTCTCAAATTTAGTATTTTGACTTTAGTCAGCAAATGGTTTGTGGAATTGTGTCGAGGCTCGGAGAAATCCCAAGTTAAGCATTTGCCAACAGATTGGAAAGCGAATAGTGATTGGTCAACCGATAGACACAGTTTACCATTTACTTGTCCAGATCTTCATCTAACACTAAATACATCGTAATAACTGAGCTCAGGTATAAGCTTTTTAAGACATGACAACCGTTGCTATTCGGACGTACAATAAGGCTTACGTGTAAGCTGACAAACCGTAAGAAGTCATCCATGCAATTGTCCCGGCGTATATCTCTGGTCGAAATAGTCCATGATGATGTCAAAGTCTTAGGTGAACTGTTAATGGTTTAAGTAAGACATCGACCTCTTACTGAACGTGGCTGGGATTGAATCAAATCAGTGTTATATGATCAAACATCCCACATACAGAGGAGTTTTGGTCATAAAGAGTCTCTTTTGTGTAGTAAGTTAAGGTCGACTTGGGCCTAGCCAGATCTATTTGAAAAGAGACAGTACAATTATTCGAAAGACTACATTAAGTGATTTCACAGAAATCTTTATACAAAACAGCAGTCTGTAACGAGATTGACGGTTATTTTAATTTTAAATAAATTGTTCGTTGATCAGAAAACTTGCGTTATGGGCGGTGAGTGCGCTAATCTTTAAAATCGCATTCGACATAAAAAACAAGAGACTGTTAATTTTGTTAATCCAAATGATCTAATAGGCTGTGTGGTCGTTGGGGATTGATTGTATCGGTGTTTTATTAACGAATTGCATGTATTTATATATTGGAGGCGAGACGAATGTGGTCAAGAGTGATGACTTCCGTTTATAGCAAACGAAACGGAAAAAGATTGACTCCTGCTTACCCAAAAGACTAATCTCCCTTCAAAATCTTGAAGAATTTAACGAATGGTTACAAAAGGTTTGAGTGTATGGCCTAAGCCGCCGAAAGAATTTTTGGGCCCCAGGGTAAAAATCAAGTGCCCTATAAAAGCCATGTGTGGGCCCCTTCCCCTTGGGCTACTTCTCTATAAATATTTGTATATCCACCAGACAAAATTATAATTAACAAATTCACGCAAGCACACCTTTTTTTTTTGTTTGTCTTGCTCAAGGTAAGCCGTCTTTGTTGTATCCTCGATTGGCTTGTGGGCCCCCAAAACTCATGGGCTGCGACTGACAAAATAACACAATAAAAACACACTTTAATACATGTATAAGAAAAAAAATGGCATATTAAGTCGACCGCATTTAATTACTTAAGTGGATGCTTTTATACGCAATATGAATTATCAAATAAATCAACTCACATCCTCTTAGAAATTTATTTTCGTTATTTTAGCCATGCTGCACGGTTTTTAACATTTTGTCTGCAGCAGAAATTTCTCTTCTTATTGCCGCATTATATATTTAAGTAATATGGTCTTACGGGAAATCATGGTTTGTAATCATTTGGACGATTTTAATTTATAAACTATGACGACGAAACACACATTTTAGGGTAGAAGTTATATGTACAATATTTTAAACAGAATGGAAATCAACGACGGGTCAGAAAATTTGCCAAGAAGGATAATGGAGTCCACGACCACAGCCCATATAGTCGAGGGTCCATGCAGATGCACTGTATACAAGCCCTGGATGTTCATGGGTCACGTGATTGGCGGTGACGCGTTCTGGACATTCTATGAGATTAAATATGACTAGAAATCTACTTAATAATTAAGTAATCAATTTATATTATTTAACCAGCGCAATGTGACCTATGGAATATGTTTAAGTTTTTAAAGCACAAAAGAAATATTTTCTGATCCCTTAAAGAAGGGTTCGAGATACAACTGATGTTCCTATTTCAATATAGGCGAGGCTCCAAGGACCGCCTAGAAGCTCTGCAAGTGAAGGGGCCTTAAAATATAGACTCGCAACTGTAATATGATTGACATGAATTGCACGAGTGCCGTCGGTGTTTTGTTTTTACCTAAATTATATTTATTATAATTTTATATAATAAAAACTTTATTTACAGAGGGTGAAGCACAAAATAGTTTACCCAGCCAAAAAAACTGCTGATCTTCCCTGAGGCTCTCTGCACTCATAAACACGCACAAACGCAAACACAATATGCCAACGCGTACTATATCAAACATGTTAAATATGAGAACAGTTTTTTTTAAAACCCTGATATAAAGGGTATTTTAGAACAGGAAATACCAAACATGTTTAAAGAAAAATAATGCCAACGGATACATGCATTTATGCAAACACATTTATATTCAACTGCCGAATGCAAAAACAAACAGTGGATTGGAATTAGACATTTAAGTGGACGCTTAATAACTAAGGCTTGTGAAAACGGCAGGTTGGCCATTTAACCAGTTTATGCAAATATGTTTGAACTGCTTTCAATGCATTTCCCAATAACATTTTTGGGTCATTGAGATGATACACAAAGGTTCACTTGTTAACAGTGAAAGTCGAAATAAAAATAATTAACAATAGACACAAACTACTTTAATAAATAAAAATTTCTTAATAACAAGCAATTTAAATCGTAATAACAATCACTAAATAAAAATCTACAAATAAAAATGAAGCTATAAAAACAAGAATTCTGCAACATAAAAATGATGGCGTAAATCATTTCCATAAGGAATTGGAAAACGCCAATAAACCCTAATTAACAACAACAACAACATAAAAATGTATCTGCTACATGTAATATAGACACATACGTTAACTTTTAATTGGGACTTTCAGTGAGAGGACAATCTAGGACACGAAAATAGTATATCGCCAACTGCAGAGACCGAGAACATCGTTTTCAGATGGCAAGAGTCAGAGAAGAAATTCTTCAAAGTTTACAAGACTCAAATCAGTAAAAGTCCAAACAAAAGCTGCAATACTACTGGCTAGATTAGCGGTACTGTGAAATCTAATAAACAGCTGCTAATACTTTCTTCATGTTGAAAATTCTTTTCACGAAAAAGGAAAACACACACAAACACAAACTCTGGAATGTTATGGTTGAATATGGACATAACTATTACTTAGTATGAACATTTTTTTTTTTTTTTTTTGTAATTAAAACTTCAGATTGGTTTAAGGAGATGGAACAGGGTGTATTTATTTTTTCGTCATAACAGGCATAGAATTTGCGCAAAACTAAGAAGGTTTATACGCAGCAGCTAAACCAAATATAGAAAACGATTATCACAGAGATTTATTGGACAATTTGAGAGCTGCTTCAAATGGACATCTCCGTGACATATGCCGTGAAAGAGACATACTAAAGGGAGTGAATCTTTGGGGATTTTTTTAGACAAAGTCAGAGAGTGATATACCATTAAAAGGCATATTCTTATATAAGTTTCTCGGAGCCTGAGATTTATGGGTGGGACAAATACCATTATTTCAATAAAAATTAAAAAAAATCATTGCCCGTTTTATTGTATCTCTTATATAAAGAGCATGGTATTTAATTGTCGTTCATGTTGTTTTCAAAGGTTTGGGATTTTACCAACAACTGTTGGTCACAAGTTTGCACTTCGATGAGGGTCAAGGCGCTGTCATGTAAATAACACTGGGTTGTCACGAGTCCTGACTGGACAAGAGGATGGATGCGAAAACCCTCAAACTGTTAATCAAAACGTGCGACAAATTCATTCTGTAAGATTAAACCTTGGTACGGCACCCTACCAAACTATCGCTACACAATATCCACCTATAGGTGTCCCAATAAACGACAATCCGTCGTTATCAACTACAGTTAACTCTGAATGAGATCCATAAATTGCAATTTTCCTCTGAGCCGGATTCTTTCGACGGGACGTTTTCAATAACTGTATTATTAACATTTACACCTAATAAATTCGTCTCTGTCTACTATAAATTCACGTTAAAATAAAGTCCACCGACGTCATTTGAAAAACATTCAAGGGAGCACCCATCATTGTCGCCATGCACATAAAACATAAGGCGACGCGTTTTTACTTTAATGTTTCACTTTGTATTTGAGTAAGCAGTGCTGTCATATTTAGACTCAATTTCAATAAATGCAACTTTAATATTTACACCCGAAACAATTTGTCTCTCTCAAGTATAAATTCTCATAAATATTAGCAGTCCGATTTCATTTGAAATACTCTTAAGAGAGCACCGCCATTGTCGCCATGCACATAACAACATACACTCTAAGAAAATATGGTTCTAAAAGGGTTCTTCGCGAGTCAATGAGGTTCTTCAAAGAACCTTCTTGATGGTGAATGGTTCTTCAGCAACCCAAAGGTTCTTTGTGGGCTGAAAAGGTTCTTCGTGGAAGAAAAGGGATCTTTGCATGACGGAAAGGTTCTTTATGATGGTAAATTGTTCTTCAGCAACCCAAAGGTTCTGTGTGGGCTGAAAAGGTTCTTTGTGGAAGAAAAGGGTTCTTTGCATGGCGGAAAAGTTCTTTATGATGGAAAATGGTTCTTCAAT
>JAVFBX010178610.1:0-14826 GCA_034783855.1 Mopalia kennerleyi
GATACTGCAGTCCGACCTGAGGCAACTCGAGCTGATACATCGTCACGTATCACGCACTGTACATATAATCTCTATTTGTATCACGACCATCCCCATTCCCAAGTACTTTTTGTCTAAACTGTTCACAAAGCCATTATTTTCGCTTTTGGCTTGTATTTTAGACTAACATGGCTGTATTTATCCATTTCATGTTAAGGAGCGATTGACTTTTTGGGGATCAATCAATACTCGACGAGTTACATCTCATATCAGGCCACCAACGCACCGGAAGCGGGTTATTATACTGACCAGGACGGACTGAGTTCAGAGGATCCCGAATGGCCGTCGTAAGATTATTCAATGAATTTATTTATATAATTCTCGTATTTAGAGAAAATGTTGTAAAATCCAGCTAACATAATTTGATCGGAAATATGCCTTTAATTGCCCATGTATGGCGTCTAAATTAATAGTAAAAAAAATGATTTTTTTCCATCTAGTCATTGAAACAAACATTTCTTTATTTTACTCCTTATGTTTTGTAATGCCGAGGCATCTTGAAGTGTTTCCATTGAGTGGAGTATGACAGAACAGGCTTCGTGCCATAATTGAAGTCGTGGTTTTGCTAAATCTAGCAACCGTTAATTCTTTCTTGATTTCTCTATGATTTCACGTCGCACTGAAGCTTATTTCACTTATATCAAGGTGTGCAACAAGCAAGGACATGATCAGACAAAAACACAAGACGAAACATAAATACATCCCGAACAGATTAGCATGAAGTTGACCTTTGGCCCTCAGAGCAGCAGGGGAGCAAGAAGCAGCTCTTTCGACATTTTTTCTATTCCTTGATTTTACAGCGGCAAGCTGTTGAAGATTCATGCTTCGGTCAAAAGTTTAGGTTCCAGAGTGCCTTATTATTCAAGTCACCACATAACTTTCCCTCATCATAATTTTCACTGGGTTCAGATGTAGATATTTGAACAAAAACAAATTCCTATTGTAGCTTTCAACAATATGTCTGTTTTTAGAACTGCTGCTCCGTGGTTAAAAGTGGTTCCATGGGGCATGCGCAGAGTTTTGAACTGGGTACGAGAGCAATACAATAATCCGATAGTTTACATCACTGAAAATGGACGGCCCCAGGGATTAAATCAAACCGACATTATTCGCGATATGTACAGAATGGAGTTCCTTAAAGCCTACATCAACGAGGTTCTTAAAGGTAAATATTTGTTACATGCATTTACTGTTTAGTTTACACCAACAAAGAATTAAGAACTTCAATGGTTGAAGGTATATAATTTGTCTTATATCGCTCGTGCCACTATTATACACTTGGTTGATTATATTCCGTAATCTACAGTACGCCGGTGTTGTGAAAAACCCCCAAATCAAAAAAATGATTAAAAAGTTAGACATTTATGTATAATTGAAATTGAATAATTTTGCCATGAAAACCGTCCAAAGGTCCACTTGTCGACCATCAGGTATTTGAGTGAGTCATACGATGTGTCTGCGGCAATTGCGGGAGTGGTTTTTACGAAGTTTCCTCTCGGTTTCCACCGTATTTAAGCAAGGGACAGTATGAACGAAATATCCAATGCCATAACATTGTCAATGAGATACCATTGAGTACGGCCTTAAACTCGAATAAAAAAACAAACAAATCAATTTTGTGCAAATTTTTGACATTATTGTATTTTTTCTTTTAGCCATCCTGAACGAAGGTTGTAACGTGAAAGGTTACACTGTTTGGTCATTAATGGATAACTTGGAATGGGCCAGTGGGTACTCACAAAAATTCGGGATTTATAAAGTGGATTTCAACGACCCAAAACGACCAAGAACTGCCAAAGCTTCTGCTACGTATTATGCAAGGATCATCCGAGAAAACGGCTTCCCTGATTTATCAGTTGTAAACCCCATAGGATAGAAGGACAGAGTAGTATTTTCGTTTCCTTCCAGGCAAATAAATCACTATGAAAGTAAAAAGTTGATTTCCTGTATTTAATGTGATTTATATTATCTGTTTATGCTGTAAGTGAAATACCATGTTGAAAATGTTAGTGCTATACTATGTAACTCAAAATGTTGAGTATTCATACCGATAATGTGATAACAGTATTATTAAACCGATAATGTAATAACAGTATTATCAAACCGATAATGTAATAACAGTATTATTAAATCGATAATGTAACAACAGTATTATTAAACCGATCACGGAGTATTCTAACACTCCACGGGTTTCGTGCCGTGCGCAAATATATATAGCAAGGAACACAGACTCGCTCTGCAAGAGCTTGCGAATATTTAAATCCATCTCAAAGACAAAAACAGCCTTTACTTTAAATAAATAAATTCATTATCCGTAAACAGACTTGTGATGTTGTGATGTTGTGATATTGGAGTAACAACGTCATGGACTACACGTTCATCTTTGTAACAGATGTTTCTATCTCCAATGCACTACATTATGAACAGTAGAACAAAATCATCAGTGGGATATCAGCCCGACCGTATTTTACGGTCGTGAAAGTGAAAGTGAAAGTGAAAGTACAAAGCTCACTGAGATTGGGAATCGAGGGGGTCAACCGGGATGGCGCCAATGACCCATGACACTGTGGTAGACTTAGTTTGATTATCATTATTTGAAGAAATGGAGGAGGGGGCCAAGTTTCATACAAAAACGTCTTTCAGAAACTGTCCGGAACATGTTTCCTTGAATTGGTTCCGACTTTTCGGAGACTAGATTCTTAGATATGACGTTATTCTAGTGTCCAGTTTAGCGTTGTGGTTAGTTATAGTTACGGGATCGTGTTAGTTACAGGATTAAAATTAATATAAATATCATAATCCAAAATTAAAATTTCACGTTTTCGTCTTACATGACGTACACGCCGCTAATCCGGACTACACGTCGAAATACAATTGGAAACCATTGACTGTCAGGAGACGGATTCATTTTCTCTGGACTTGTCAAGTTCCTTATCTATTTATACTGGCGTCTTCGTAATACAAGTTAATTTATACCCAACACAGCGTTAACCACCAGACAAAGAAAATGTCTATGAAATCACAGACATAAATCAACAATTGCAAACAATACACTTTACAATAACGTTGTTTATTTCGTGATAATGTACAATGATTAATAAACATGGGACAATGAATATACAAAGCAACATTATTTACAACATTTAGTCCTTAACTGTTAAATAGTTACAAAGAACGGATGAAAATATTTACATCGAATTTCTAGTTTTATCTTTTCATGTGCTTGAATCTGTTTTTCACATGAGGTAAAATACAATCCAGTCAGCATAACCAGAGTTGCCTATCGGCACGCTATGAATACACTTATGACACTTGCAGTTGTATATGTATAGGGCTTATTCCTCCGTCTTAGCCCTACGCCCCGCCTATCTTAACCCATGATGAAGGTTGAAAACTGATCCGCCGCTATCGCCGGCCTCTCAAAACATATATACGATTTTTCTCTGATTTAGTTTAAATACACTGAAAACAATGACTAGTATTTTCCTTATCTGCATTATTTCGTTTCTGGCGGGTTTCAATCTTATTTTTTGCAAAGGGAGATAACTTAAACGAGTCAACTAGGGCGAGAAACTGGAATAAAACTTTATTTAAATGTCAGGAAAAAAAGATGGAGTTAGATTATTGTGACTTTTGCATAAAAAAAAATTAAAGAAAAATCAGATATATGTTTTGAGAGGCCGGCAATAGCGGCAGATCAATTTCCAACCTTCACCATGGGTTGAGATAGGGTTAAGACGAAGGAATTAGCCCTATTCATTATGCTACTCTGACACGGTCTATACAGTAATGACTGCTAGAACATTTCGGTGTGAAATTTCCAACCCATTGTTAGGGTGTAGTTCTGTCATATTTAAATGTAAACGTGATAAATAGTTGTTTCTTGTTTAAAACAATAATTATATTAATCAAAACAGAGTGGTAACAAAAATGATGTAGATCCCAATAATCGTATATTTGACCTGTCGCCTTTTTGCTGATTGACGCGTATCATGTGAGAGCCACTACCAATCGTACCAATCTCGAGTGTTTCTATAATGGACGAGACTAAGACAACTCTCGTACGCTATGCCAGCCCATCGCGCATTAATTTCCGCCAAAATTCGGGACGACGTATGCCAAAGACCAGCAAAATAAAAGAAGTGCAAAACAAGATGGCCCGGGTGTATCGTAAAGTCATTGTCTGGACGTAGGAAGTAGAATTGATTATATTTGAGAATGAGCCACTACCTAAGGCTTTATGGAGACATCCCTGCTTATAATGCATTCTCTTCTGGTCCTTTCACTTGCTTCAGTCTGTCACCGATAAGACATTTTACAAAAAAATCTTTTGAACTGTTAGACTGTTGAGTCAGTTTTTTTAATATGCAGAATGTCTGCACGGATCGAACCTAGACTTTGAGAAAGATTGACACGATTGAAAGGACAGAACCTCTAGTATTGATTGTTAATATTCTCTCAGTACATGTACATCATATCAGAGTAGCCTCCCTTTGGTCCTTTTTTTTACTCAATGTGATCCTACTCGAAAGCAGTTTAAGTTGATATTTGTTCTCATACTGGTGATGTAAAACACTTTATCTTAGTTTGAAAAAGAGTATTTCAAGGAACAAGGAGCAATATATCATTCATAACATAACTACCATGCTGATTTTGCAACAATATAGATTTTGATAAGTTTACACCATATATTGCTACTTTAAATCGATAACCGTAGAATTTTTATCGAAAACTAAAATATGAATACCAAATGTGAACTTAATACGCTGAATTAGAATTACTCTCAGAGGCGAGAAATAGTTGGTACCGATCCTCTGATGTTGACTTATCGAATTATTGAGTAACTCAAATATCATTTTTTGTTTAACTAACGATTAATTACCATATGAATCTGTCCTATGATTTAGATTGGATTTGTGAACTCTCGCGCTGAGCAATACTTCTAGATGCAGCGTTGTCTTTAGAACTCCATGGGTGGTGAGGCTCCGTTTTGGCTGGCGTTGTTGTCGTTTTGCTGACAGAGGTTAGACGGGTTGACTTTTCTTTGGTAGAAGTTGTTGTTGGAGTGATAGTTTGCCCTAATGCTAGCGTCGATCCGGCTGTTACCTTTGATTGCCTTATTGTTGTTTTTCTTGACCGCGTTGATTTCGGAGGAGCTGTAGACGAATCCGTGGATTTAGTTACACGTCGCGTAGAGAAAGGTTTTGGTTTGACTTGAGATGATTTTCTCCTGGCGTAAACCGGTCGCCTGCCGAAGTATTTAGACTTATTCTTGTGAGTATGAGCAGCTTTTGATGTTTTACGAACTACTTTTTCTTTCAAACTTTTTGCTTTACTTTCAGTTTTATTTCCCTTCACCTGTCTTGACCTAATATCCTGAGCTTTATTCTTATTTTTAATCAACATTTTCTCTAACTTGGGATAATTGTTCAGACGGTTTTTGGCAGCAGCAGTGCTTGTGAGCCAATGTTTTTGACGCACGAATGATTTCTTGACACTGTCCTCGGCTTTCTTGGCCTTCCACCAGGGCTGTTTGAACTCGGTTCGGATCTTCCCGCCAGCTGCTTCGGATTTCCACCAATGTCTTTTCACCTCTTTCTCGACGTTGGCGACTTGAGGACCAAATGGATTGCATGAGGAGGGAGCGGCATCGGGTTTAACACAATACTGCAATATCTCATTAAACACTTGGACTGAAAATAGATAAAATGTGAAATTATATTTGGAAAATTTGATGTAGGTTTTATGCCACTGATAACAACTTACTCTCCATAAATTGCTTGCGGCTTACAGGTAGCTTCCTGTTGCCCTGGTGTTCTCAGGGTCAACCATCAACACGGAGTCGATCTATGTGTAATGTTATCTATTTTGCGTCATGTGTTTGTCTTGTCGTGCCATTGTTTGTTGCCAGTGAGGTCGATTAGGGGTTTCCTTTAAGCACTGGGCTGACAAGTTGAGTGAAATAAGGTTCGACACTGCGTAAAACCCAAATCAAACAAGCCAAGGTTCTGAAAATGTTTGTGTGGATTTACGCCGTGTAATAACAGCCCACTAAATACTTAGACAGCGTAAAGAACAATACACAGAGTTAAGGATCGAGATTAAATGGCAGCATCAATAGTTACCGATAGCCGTAAGTTACATGCGCATTAGATTTCATATACCATCATTAACAGGGCAGGTTCGCAGAGAAGTGGACAATATGTAGCAAAACCAGCGGATCATACGTATTGCTAGCAGTGCTATAGTTATCGATAGCCGTAAGTTACACGACGCATTAAATTTCCTATACCATAGCATTTATTCGCAGGGCAGGTTCGCAGAGTAGGGGATAATCTGTAGCAAAATCGGCGGATCATACGTATTGCTAGCAGCGCTATAGTTACTGATAGCTGTAAGTTACACTTCGCATTAGATTTCATATAACATAGCATTCTTTAACAAGACAGGTTCACAGAGTAGTGGACAATATGTAGCAAAATCTGTGGATCATCTATATTGCTAGCAGTGCTATTTTATGTAAGGCAAATGGCTTATATCACAGTGCATTTGACAAATTTGTCGTGATTCTAACCCAAAACTTAGTCGACGATTTATCCACGCCTCCGTTAACAACTGAACGAATCCCTCTTAGTCAGTACATTTAAAGATGTGTAACTATGGACGACATTGTACGCTTTGGATTTAGGTAGGAAGCCAGCACGAACTGTTTTTTTGTTACAGGTACCATTAATACCGGAGACACAATTGATCCAAAGTTTAGATCACACGTCTAATAATGTGAAAAAAGCCTTCGCTGAGATTTTAGGTTGTCATATGCCCATTGCGCTGTCATCAACATCACCGATGTTTTAATGTGGGCAAAGAGGTCTATTACGTTATAAGTTTTTTGCATACGACAAACCAAGTTCCTTTACGTCTTGCCGCCTAAGGATGAAATGTCTCAAACTTGGCTACGCCTGTAGCAATGGATGAACATAATTTCCAACTGAACAAAATCCTTTAACATTCCCTGGCTGACTTACCGTGCTTAACCACCAATCGTTATTTGGACTACGCCTGAATATGCATTATTTTATCCACCTTAAATTCCAAGACTGTCTATGTGACTCTGTTGACGTTTTCGCTATACAGATCTAATATCTTTTCGGTATTATACCGTTTACGTACTTTCCAAAGACTTTATTTTAATATTTCAAAGCAACTTACATCCTTCACACTTCTGCGTTCCATAGAAATGTCCGTTAGCACATGTGAAGAAATATTGGCAAGGTAAACCTGTCTTGTCGTCGACGTAGTCCTTGACAGCGATTTTACCAAAGGGCGGACCATAGTCGCGACACTCCCTCCTGTAGCTCCTCCCACAAGGTGTGTTTACGGTACTGGCACTGCAAGGGATAAAAAAAAGGAGGTGCAAGATTCACATATTGACTGGTGGAAATTATTTATTTTCTCGTCAAGTCTTAGAATGGTTCTAATTCGAATACTTATCGAAAAGTCGGGCTTATGAAGGGATTTCACAGACTAACAATTCGCAGAAAGGTGCGACTCTACTTTTGGCTTACAGTTCGCCAGTAAAACACAAATAAATCAAGTCTTATTGAAGGAAACAGTAACGTAGACGCTTGTGTATAACTTTAATGACCATACACTCTTAGAAATAATGGTTATTTCAGGATTCATTTGAAAAGATGGAGCCATCTGTATGGAACCATAACGGCAAAAACAGTTCTTAAGAAAAGATGGAACCATATATATATGGAACAATTATGACAAAAACGGTTCTATGATATAATGAGAAAGGTAGAAATATTTCGAACATTTGCCTTGAGGGTTCCATACAGAACCATAAAGGGTTATACCAGAGCCATAACGGATAAACTGATGATACTATCGATAAAAAGGCGGGAAGAAGGCTAAGACTACTGTCACAGCAACCGAACGACCGCATATGGAGGCAGTCAATTTCAAACCGTTATTGCGCTCTCAATCGGCTGAGCTTCGACCCACCACTTAAAAACACCGAAGAACAAAAAACTATCTCTATCCCACCGCGTAATCAACTGAACAAAGTAAACGTGGTTTTCCGTGTACGTTAAATACTGGTCGTGATCTTAAAATAGCCTGCACATGTATTTGCGTTTACCGGGCCATCGTTTGAAAATCACCGGTTTATAGACGCATTTTTATATATCAATTATGTAGTTCTTACATTCAACAGAATATTACCAGTCTGGCCTGTTTATTTCACGGATTAGTCTTGCAACGAAACACTGAATTTATCATGACAGAAGATGTCCTGTCATGAAACCTCATCCGTTTCGTCTCTTTTTAAATCCTATTTTCACCAAAAGGTAATATCCTTTTGTTTAAGCAAATCACTGAAATCAGGTCAATAACAAACAACTTGTTGATGACAGGTTAACGAAAGAAATAAAATAAAGTTAGAAATTAGATTACTTAAAATGTTCATTTTGCCCACAGCGTATCTTGAGAACATAGAAAATATACTTAGTTGGGCATTGAATATCAGACAACAATGCCGGTGCGCTTGTAAAAGGACTAGAATACACATTACACTATCTGGTCGGACAAGACACTAAGCATAGCGTTTTACTCATTAACAGGTCGCAAAAACTTCCCGCACACGATTTGGATAAGGACTTAGAGTCAGCTTTTATAAGCACAAGTGGGAAAATTGTAAACTGTCACTTTTACATACGGATGACCCGTATTTAGAGAGCTTACGTGGTTGTAACGGGTTCAAAGTCACGTGTAACACGTCGGAAATGACAACCTTTTTTTGATTATCACTTTGACGTATCGTAAGCAAACTTAACGAAACATCGTCAGGATAATACTTTTCTACGCATTGTTTTGCTTAAGCACAAAATATGGGACTTTACTAGATAAGAATACGAACGAACTACGTGATAACGTGGTCGAAATTTGCCAAAATGGGATTTTTCAATATCCTCCCATAAAATCAGTAACGAGACCAGGACTGGATTAGTCGTTAAGGTAAATAAGGACATGCTCAGGGGATTAAGGTACACCATTGGCATTATTGTCATTTGTTTTAGGTAAAACATCACATGACGTTAAAGATAACACTTTGGCTGACTGTCTCAACATGACAAGTAACGCGAGAAACGGCGCGAGAAGCCAATCATGCACCTAACTCCATTAAGGGAAGGGGAGCACTCCAAATATACACAAAGAAGCATTATTTCCATCCTCTTGTAAGTTTGGCTATATTTCGAAAATTTTTTATACATTTAATGGTTCATCATCGTTTATATTTTGAAGTAGGCCCTACATATATTTGGAAGATCCAATGTGCTTAGGGCTTTTGTGTATTTTAATCCGGCCCTAAACAGCTTCTTGGACTACCAAATGAGTCTGAAGGGAATGCCCTCTTTGACCCATAAGTTGAATGATGAATGAATGGTTTGCATGAATTTGAAAATAGGTTATTTAAGCCTTTGACTAAAAGCTGTTCCAATCGGTATTAACCAAAATCAATAATACTCGTAGTTGGTTGATACAGATATACAAATCTGTATTATTCAGTGTAAGAATAAAGGGGGGGAGCAAATTGAGGTAAAACTCGTTATTAACTCGTTGGTAGTTGCCTTTGTTGTAAAGAAGGTCCCTGATATAGTGAGAAAAGACACAAAGGGGCCGGCCCGGCCAGGCAAAATTTGTTGCGATAAAGATCACCAAAATATTCTTTATAATAGGAGTGAAATCACTGGTTTTAATAAATAATCTCCTGCCACACGAGATCGTCGATTTAAAAGTCAATTGGACTTAATTAGTTGTTCTTATGTCACTGACATCATTAAAGCTGTTGATACAATCGACAAAAAGGCGGGAAGACGGCTCAGACGACCGCCACACCAACCGACCGACCGCATATGGAGGCAGCAAATCGTTAAACCAGAAACTGGTTTAGTTTAGTTAATATGTATGTAATATTCACTTACTGTTCACAATTTCTGGTCAACTCGTTGTAAACCATTCCCCAGCCGCATTCCACGTAAGCGCTAGATCCATCAGCTCTGCATTCGTGGTAGGCTTTGCAGCCCCACATCCGGGTACCCGCTGGTACTCCTGTACAATCCACATTACTTGGGGCCACCTGAGCGCCCACCGACACTGTGGGGAAAAGATTAATATTTATCAGTTCCATTATTTATTATCATGCAACATGACAATATAACAATTTTTGTAACGCATTGGATAATATTTGTACCAATACACTGAAACTTGGGTTTACAATGTGTTACACGTTATTTATACGGAAAATTGCCAAAAGAATACCTGAGTATTTATGGTGGTTATTTATCTATGTACTAATGATTGCGTTAAATCGTCGAGGGAATACACAAGCAATTATTGTTATAAATTCTCAAGGAATTGCTCGAGCAATTATTATGGTAAATTGTCAAGTGAATACGTGAGTAATTACCGTGGTGAGTTGTCAAGTGAATACGTGAGTAATTACGGTGGTAAGTTGTCGAGTGAATACGTGAGTAATTACCGTGGTGAGTTGTCAAGCGAATACATGCATAATTTTTGTGGTAAGTTGTCCAGTGAATATGTGAATAATTCCTGTGGTAAGTTGTCAGGGGAATACGTGGGCAATTACTATGGTAAGTTATCAGGGGAATACGTGAGTAATTACTGTGGTGAGTTTTCAGAGGAATACGTGAGTGATGGGCCGAGCACTACGTCGACTGGATCTTGTGTTGCGACTTAGGTCATATAGTTATGTTGCACAGAAAATCTGACCAGCCATATCAGTGTCCTTCTGAAGAAAACTTTAAGTAACAATATTGATAACCTCTGAATTGAATGTTTGAAAAAAAAATCCATTATATGCGCTGGATGGTGTTTAAGACATATAGACTCGCACTTATGACTGTATATGCCCATGTTTTTTCTTAGATACTACGCAACACCTTTTTGCGATTTTTGGGGGGAAAACAAAGATGAAAAACATTCTTGTGAATTTGTGAATCAAAAGTGACGCAAAAGTGTCAGATGTAAAACGCTGCACGAATATCGAAACATACGAGTTTCTGAAAACAACGATACAATTGTATAACTAAGGTTTTATCATTTAAGGAAACAGTTTCAAATCAAAGTAGAAATACACAACTAAAGGAAAGTTAACTAGCTGGCCTATTTAAGGAATTTACAATCAAGAAGTTAGAAAAACCAGCAAGGGTAAGTGGATAAATAAGAAATCATAACACTACATATGGTTAGATGACTTACCCAATATTATGGGAAGAGACAATAGGGTTAGTCCAAAAGCACTCGCCATGATCGTGTCTTTCTTAGCTGTGACCCGCTTAGATGTGCCCTGGGGGTTTTATAGGGCGGTTTAATGCGCGAGGTCCAGTCAAAACAAACAAAACACAAATCCATCGAGAGCAAATCTTCTCAGAAAATCGAGGATTCTTAAAGGTGCTGGGAAATCAGCCACTATTGGAAGAGCAGACGACAGTCGAGTCTGTTCATACAGTGCCCGGATGATCGTCGTGCTTGCGGTGAAGGGAGATCTGTCTAATCTTAAAGGGACGGAGCTTCACAGAAATTAAACATACGGGAACATTATGACTTTCAACCTGACGGACTTAAAGAGTCTCAGTCAAAAAGCTTGACGTCCTGAACTTAATTCTAAAGTTCTTTTCTCCGGTGTTCGACAGTAACGACACAATAGTATTATTCGCTCAATTTAGATTAGTGTGGCTTCGCTTTATTAAACTTCGCTAAGTCACAAAACAGGTCCACATTTAAAACATTTGGCGTACATGCACTTATTCAAAGATAAAGTTCACCAAAATCGTGACGATTAATCAAGCTTGGCATTTGACATTGAACACCATTTTTCGGATTGGAGTTATCTGGGTTTAAGCTGGGTTTCATCAAATACACCATTGCTACGAGAACAAGCACGAGTGTCCTACAATTAATCTTTCAATTATTGCTCCAGACCAGAAAAGGTAACCATGCGCGGATTCAATGGCATTTAACGCCGTACTCAAGTGTATTTAATTAATGTGATCGCGGTATTCCATAATGACAGTAGAAGTTTACCAATCCTGCCGCTCTTATTTAGAAGGGGCTTTTATTGTAGTATTCATCAATCACATTTATTCTTTCAATAAAAACGCCATTTTGTATTTTATTATGCAAAAACAAAGAAATATAATTATATAAATAAACCTTTCCATTAATGTTTTACCAAAAACTACTACATGTTTTCTAGATAATCTTGTCTATGTACTTCCTCTCATCAATACACAATTATTTTGCTCGCAGCTACATAACCAAAAAGAATGACTAACTTCCTTAGTGTGTCAATATGATAAAGTTTACTCTCAGGTCTATAAAATTGCCATCTCATGAGAGCTTATATTTATTCAGAAGCCGTGAAAAGGGCTTGTGCAACGAAGAGGTGTCCCTGGCCTGTACCTAATTGACACAGTTGTGGAGATGCTGGATGGATTGCAGATTACGTAACATCGAAACAAGTGCCAAAAATTGAATGGAGATGGGCAACTAAGCAATAAATTTTTCCTGTTTTTTCCCCCTGCTAAAATAATTTTTTTTTACGTATCCAGTTCTATGAACGTACACTATCCGCCCCGTATCCGTTCATTTTTGGGTCGTATCACGGTATTGTTGATAGGGTGTTTTTTTTTCTTACAGGTTCAAATGACATGTCGATAGTTTCATCACAATCGGGTAAAATGCGTTCTAGAGTTACTCAATAAACAATACATAGCAAACATTTAATAATTTAACACATAAATGTGTTAGTTTTATCCCTTTTTCTAGTCTGTTGATTTGCAATTACGACATTATTTTTATTTTATACTATTGACACTGTTTCAAAAATAGTGGCTGTGGAACTATTTAAACATATATATTTCGATTATTTTTACGCATATTGTAAACAGCTGTTTGTCAGTTAGGCCCAACTTTCCTGGATTCATTATAACGTACATTAGTTTAATATTAATTTTCGGTGCGTGTAAATATCTATTTTAAAGATCGAAGATGGTTTATTAAACATCCGGGCAATTATTTGTTTCATTTAATTGCAGTCTGTTAAAAATTATTTCCCAGCACAGCTCTTTTGCCGTATTTCCTATTCTCTTGCACTTCCGGGACATGAGATACTGGTCCTGAAAAGTCAATGGCTAATGTTTGTGAACAAAATGGGTGTAGTTTATTAGTGCATTGATCGGCCAAACGCTGAAAAGACGTTTTAAAGTAGGAGGAAGGATGTCTCCCTGGCGAACGTCAGACTGCTCCAATAATTTCTAGTGTAAACCCAGTTAACAACTAAGATAAACACTGTCACCCAAGGAAGACAATATCTCCGTTAAACCTATTTAAATGCATATTACTGTCACAAACACTGCCACCCATCGAATACAACTGCTGTATCCAAATGTACAAAACACTCCTTAAAGAGATAATCGATCAAAACTGAGGCGACGTTCTCGCCTTTGTCTATGGCACTGAGCTATTAATCTATAACAGCTTTTGTATATGTCTTTGTTTTCTATCCGCTCTCCTTCCCGTCCACTATACATTAATATACAACTTTACGAACAAAGCAAGATTTTTATTTCCCGCTGAAACGTTTCAATTTTGGGGTAAATTGGACAGCTATTTGTTAGAATTGTCGGACTTCATTTCATATTTTGTGATGGGACTGACAGCCGAACAGCTCAAGTCAATACATGTAAATAATGTGCTAAGCCCTAAGGCAAATATATTTATTCACGCAAAATATTCTGAAGATGGAATACATTTCTCTATATTGATCGATGGAATTTTAGAAAATGATCATTGAACTCTACGTCATATTTTACATTCTTTTTATTACACACTTTTTTTCTCGCGAGGTGGAGAAGATGCAGCTGTAATAAATGGATTTTAGACGCCTTGGAGTTAATATAAAATAAAATTTAAAATTTAATAAATCGGAATACCTTTAGCACTATGCCATGGCAATCAAGATGACCTTGGGCTATATAAGAACGCCACCATGCAGAGCTGTTCTTCATACTTCGTCTGAGCTATTTTCTCACCTAAAATAATTCGGATATAAATATTTGTTACTCTGGAGGACAACACCTTATGTTGTGTTTGTTCGAAGAGCACGTTGTCGTCTCACAGCTTTGAAAAGGCGATATTAGAATAAATATTTAGAATGACATATTTTTGCTGCAGTATTGAATGAAATGTTCCCGCCTAGATTGTCACCGCGAACTAACAACGTAAAATGTCTCGAGTTGTTTCTCGGTTGTTTGAAAGAAATTACAAAGGGTTGTCTTACTTCCGAAAGGTACGCTCCCACGACAGGGGATCGAGTCATTCTCTTGTGCCGATGTTTCACCCCCCCTCTGCTCCCCCCTAGCAGTAGCGAGTGGTTATAGAGAGCTTCATGTGGATCTTGTGTCTAAGGGACAAGACGAAGCCGATATGTTATTGGATTTTTGTTTTGCGTCTTGTAGTTACATGTCTTATCATTATCTAGGGTAGGGAGGAAGCTTCCGTTACCCTAAAGGGCAACATGGAGCCGATCTGTTTGTCATGTCTTTGTATTATGTCATGTGATTGTCCTGTATATTTGTCCTGTCTTCTCTTTGTGTGGTGCCATTTGCATCTAGGGCGGATCCCTCACCCATTGGACTGGCACGCCGACATGTGAGTGAAATAATCTTAAGTACGGCGTTAAACCCCAATCAAACAATT
>JAVFBX010178621.1:0-14824 GCA_034783855.1 Mopalia kennerleyi
ACCTCATACACCCCACCCCCACGATCGCTGGAATCACCTCGGGTCACTCATACATATACCCATTACACCCCACCCCCACGATCGCTGGAATCACCTCGGGTCACTCCTACATATACCCATTACACCCCACCCCCACGATCGCTGGAATCACCTCGGGTCACTCCTACATATACCCGTTACACCGCTCCCCACGACCACTGGAATCGCCTCGGCTCTCTCCTGCATATACGCTTTACACCGCTCCCCTTAAATAAGCAAAGTTTTGCAAAATCGATATTCATTAAAATAAATTAAATAGAAAAAACCATCAAGTTGACCACTTTAGAAGGATATCCGTGAACCACAAAACGCATAGCAAATATTTTCAATTTACCTGAAACGGACCTTAAATATTCTTCAAGTCGCCCGGAACCATGAGATTCTTCCAGTGATGATACAAGCCGCCAGACTAAATATGTGCCTTTGGTCTTCATACATACAGATCTCTACTGAGCTAGATTATTGATAACTTTGCTTAAATGAAGGTTAAATATTTAGTAATGGGGGTTTTGCTGACGAAATAAGTGTTATTTATTATGCTTGTCGTTTTACAATACTTCCGATGTACAATTGTATTATAGTTAAAACGTAGAGCAATAGACGGATTGTTGGAATCTAGTGACAAATCAATCAACCTATTATACCCCTAACAACTGATGTTTGAGGAAGGGGGATAATCCTAAGGAAAACCGTGAATATGGTATTATGGCCCTAACTGCCAGTGATAGTAAGGAGAGGACAACATATGACATCCCTCGATGCTGAATAAGGTAATCACTAGTGTTTGTAAGAATGGGGGTATAATAAAATCAAATCACAAATATGATATAAAAGCAATAACTACCATTTATAGTAAGGCAAGATGTCAACAGATACAATTAGCCGTGAGCAGATCACTTGTTAATTTAATACCCTCGTAGAGTGACCAGGTGAGAAAAAACTCATGACTTTTGACCCTTCGTAATAGCTGAGAAGATGACAGCCGTCTTTTACTTAATCGATTGAAATATTGTGTGACACATATCATCATAAGTGTTAATGGTCACATACTATTTTTGCGAAATATGAATATATGGGAAAATAATTCAAATTCATATCTATTGGGACGTTTATAGTTATGTCTAATGAATCCAACTGTATCCCTAACCGTGAATTGACGAGTAATTGCTAGCTTTTAGAGACTATGTCAGGAAGTCCCTTTCTATCCTCGGGTAAATGTGCTTTAACCATTTGGCGTTTCTACACCAGAAACAGATAAGGGCATTCAAATAAGGGTACTAATACAAATCACAAATTACCAGAGAAGGATTTCATGTAGTCCTTGCTTTCTGTCAAATAGGACAAAACTATTTAGTGAATCTTAGTATGAATAATGATTCAAGGATTGGGTATAAAGCACGAGTCAGAAGTCAAGTGGTTGATAGTCCGTGCTTTAACATGTCACCATCCATCATTGGAGTTAAATAGCCCGTTCTGTCAGCTGTTCTCTTTACCTGTCTCTAGATTGACTGGCCTTGTTTGGATTTCAGATTAGTGTTTTCTAGTAATACCGAGCTGCCATACAAACAAACCCATATGTACGGTTTATTACATACTGTATTAAATAACATACGGTTCACATAATCTCCAGCCCCACCTACCCTGCCACTACAAGTGATAGCTCATTTTTGTTTTTAATTTCAATGATTCTCTGTCTTATAGTGAACTGATTTATTGTTTCACTATTGCTCCTTTTGTTATTCAGGGTTACTTTTTAATAACTATTGTGGTTTGTTATATTTGTTGTCTTGTCAATGCTGATGTGGTTGAGCATTCAGATGATGTGGCTGGTGAACGTGTCAGACTGACCTGCCGGACCTAGACTCACCAGAAATGAATGGATTCACTGCTCTTGATCTCTCGCGACGCTCAACCTCTCCTCTCGTCATGTCTGTATGTTTAATCAGCGAGCAAAATGTTTGTGAAACTTTGTCTAAAGCCATTCCCGTCAAAATATTTCCAAATAACTGACAACAAGTGACCGACGTCTCGCTCAATCATCTTTTTGAACATTGTGTTTAAACGGTGAAATATTTAGCAATGTTTGGATATTTATTCCGACCCTGATCTTGGGTGATTTGAGAGTGGACGGAGTGTCTGTAGCACGCTCTGGATCCTCCTCTATACGTGATTTCAAGCGGATTGTTTTCCCGCACATTACACAAAACAGAAAATATCTCTTAAAGTTGAGACTTCAAAGTAAAAATAGTGATTAGCGCTTGGGTGTTGAGAACGGGACAGTCAGTGTTTCCTCACTAACGACACCACCAACAGGGATGAAGAGCCCCACAATGTCATTCCACCGCCAAGTGAAAATGTCATCAATAAATAAAGATAGAAATATTCAAGCTACTCCAAGACACGGGGAGAGAACTAGCAGGGCAACAAAACTTTAATTAATCAGCAGAATTTTCTACAAATAATTCTTCAGTTCCAAATGTCCGTAAAAGTCCTAAATTACCTAGAAAAATCGGAGGAAATCTGTGATTGCATTCCTCGAACATCAATTGACATGTGACATATGTTTGTCTTGTGTTCTATCCACTGTCATCTTTTTTCACTCATCGGACAAATATTTATCTTGTTACTGTTTTATCCCCTGACATTAACTGGCATTCAGTCATTTGTTTGTTTGTCCTGTCTGTTTTTACTGGTATCTGCTGGTAACTCATATGTCCTTAGTTTATCCTGTGTGTTTTTACTGGTATCTGCTGGTAACTCACATGTCCTTAGTTTATCCTGTGTGTTTATACTGGTATCTGCTGGTAACTCATATGTCCTTGTCCATTGTTTGCCCACGTTCTGCTTGTCTGTCTGTCTGTCTGTGTTTGTTAGTTCATCTAGTGTTAAATAGTATTTATGACGTTAAGAATAGCAGTTCCTGTCAAACAAGCCCACTTGTTGCAGAAAGCACATATAATATTGTCTCGTGCACCCAGAACGATTGTATAAATCTTGGTTATTATTGGAGAGGTTCCAAGTAAAAAATATCAAAGATGATTATCTAATATGGTTCAGTTTATGGATGATAACTGTCATAAATGATGACACGCGCACTCCATCATGTCAGTAACAGCCTTATTAAGCCCATTAATCTACACTCTCATGCACTAACACTTTTTTAAATAAATAAAACCTAAGTACATTTAGACTTATTCATGTATATAGTCAGGGATTCGGAAACTCGGTTCTACAGAAACCGTCTCCAAGACTTAGGAGGAAGTATCATAAATATATAATAGTATACCGTTTTGATTTATATTTGGAATATATTTGGTATACTCAACAAAATGTTCTCCTGTTCTTGTATATGGTTCCTGTGCGATCTCTGGGCCAGGAAATCAATTTTTCTTTTGCGTTTAATATTTCTGTTCGCAATTAACTCATCTTGTAATATTCCAGTGAATTCTAGTTAAGCTGAATGTGGCGGGGCAGTAAGTGGGAGTTTAGCGTGGGAACTCTTCAGCTGGCTGTAATGGTTAATGTTGATTATAAGTACACGCTTCTTGCCTGGATCAACAGTCTAATGGGCCATTCTCTTGTAGAAAACATGGGAGTGTGGGTGTTAATTATAGCCGGGATTTATTTCACAATCTGTCTGCTAAAAAGTTTCTTGGAAGAGCATAACGCACTTCCGGCTTGTTTGACGACTTACCACGTAACTTTTTATTGCCTTAATTATAACAGATTAATTTTATCACTGCGTATCTTTAATTGTGTGGATTTGATTAAACAACCAATTATCTTTCTTATTGGCAAGATTCTGTTTTTGTGAGGGAGGGGGAGTTCTCTTTTCCTTTTTTCCTATTACTTTTTTTCTTTTGATTTTTCTTCTTGTTTTATTGTCAGTTTTTTTTTTTAGGTTATGTTTTTTTTTTCTTTATGGAGGGGGTCTTGTTGCTATAGAATGGGTTTTGCTTGTTTTATTTTGGTTCGTTTTCTTTTGGAAACTAACCTTGATATTTACTCTCCAACATGGGGTGGTAATGAAATAATTAATTAAGCGTCAACTCAAACGAAGATACAACCAACCAAGATAAGAATTATAGACAGAGTTTGCCGTATTTTTGTACGTGAATTAACCCTTCTATGGATTTCACCACATGTATGCCTCAATACAGAAAAAATACTATTGGTAGGAATAAATAAAAAAGAATTCGGTGTAAAATTTCATGGGAGCCTTTTGTTTGTCCATGTGACTAACTCGATTAGGGATAACGTCTCAAGTATGGCTTGCATAAACCACCCACCACACTGGCTAATTTTCTCTCATAATTTGGGTGCTCCATAACGTTCTCCTTTCATCCTCTTTGCTTTGGAGGTTAATATAAGTTGATATTAATTGAACTGACAAGGTTTATTCGGTGCATTGTTTCTGTGACTCACTACGAGCTAGAATCATAATGACCACTCCTTGGGCCAGCTATATTTACATAGCCGCCTGGAAATGCACACTGTTGCCGCGACGTTTACACAAATAGAATGCAATCGACCATGAGCTAACACAGAAACAAACCAATAACATGACAGTAACAACGGGAAACCCTCACCATATCAACGGAATAACGGAACTGTATTAAACGAATAGCACGACAGTCAAGGAGGAAGAACACGACCGTAAAAACGGAATAACACGACAGTAACAAACAAATAACACGACAGTAACAAACAAATAACACGACAGTAACAACGGAAAAACATGACGGTAACAACGGAATAGCATTATAGTAACAACGGAATAACATGGCAGTAACAACAGGAAAACATGACTGTAACATCAGAAAAAACACGATCGTAACAGCTTGAAAACAAGACCGTAACAACTGGGAAACACGAGGGTAACAACGGAATAACATTACTATAACAACAGAATAACATGATAGTAACAACGAACTAGCATGACAGTAACAACGGAATAGAATGATAGTAACAACGGAATAACACGACAGTAGCAACGGACTAGCATGGCAGTAACAAAGAAATAACATGATAGTAACAACGGAATAACACGACAGTAGCAACGGAATAGCATGATAGTAACAACGGAATAACATGACGGTAACAACAGAATAGCATGATAGTAACAACGGAATAACACGACAGCAACAACGGAATAACATGATAGTAACAACGGAATAACACGACAGTAACAACGGAAAAACATGACGGTAACAACGGAATAGCATGATAGTAACAACGGAATAACATGGCAGTAACAACGGAATAGCATGACAGTAACAACGGAATAGCATTATACTAACAATGGAATAACAAGACAGTAACAACGGAATAACAAGACAGTAACAACGGAATAACTGAGGAAAGAAGCATGACAAGATTCACGATTAACTTATTATATATTTATTTAAAAAATTAAACACACTTTCAAAACACGCTCAAGGATGTTAATTAATTAAAACCGATGAATCAGCTCATGTTCTAAATTATCTCCCAAAGACAAGTTTCTAAATTATCTCCCAAAGACAAGTTTCTAAATTATCTCCCAAAGACAAGTTTCTAAATAAATCTGAATCATATTTTATAAATATGAATATAAATGTTTTAATGAACGGTAGAAGTTTAATTGTTACACGTCCGAACTGGCGGGAGATGTTGGATGGACTGTGATAAAGACCCCGTGTAATGATGATAACACTGATATGGCTCACAACAAACCTCTTCTTTATAACCTAGCATGTGTGAAGTCTGCAAGATAGATCCACAGGAAACGAGACCATTCTGAGATTAAAGGCGTCATGCTAGCGCCCTGCCACGCGCCGGCTTACAATTCACCATCAGTTAGATAGCTTTATGTTTCCAATTCGCTTATTATTGCACATTTTTCCAGTCGATATCTAAATTTTTAGAGGAAGCTTTAAATCAGAACATAAACTAATTTATCAAGCTGAATAAATGGATGAACACTCTTACGTTTTTCATGCAATGTGAATTTCCTCTGGTGTTCTAATATTTGCGGACAATACTTCTGGTTTTGATTGCAGCGGACCAGTTTAATTGAATGAAACCTAGGCCTATTATACCAAAACGTATTTAAACATTTGTTTGCCGAGTCGCTGATACTCGGGTAGTATCCTCTATAATTTATAAGTGATTTACAATTGTTTGTTTTCTAGTGAGCCGTCAACTCGCCTGTTATCTTTATCCCACTGTAGTCGAGTATTTTGTTTTAAGAAAGATACGGTGACTGTCCCTTGTGTTAAACGCTAAAAGCTGGTCACTGGAGCACTTTGCTGGCCCACTCGAGTTGGTAATAAAAGTTTTAGAGTATAACTTTAATGTGATTGATACAAGACGAGTCGTCAGTTCAATAGATGTCTGGCGTCTGATGGACTTTACGATTCGTCTGAAGGAGTGTGGAGGAACAGAGACCGGTGAGTCGGTAGGATGATAACACACCCCTTATTTCAGATTGTACACCAGTTATTCTAGTAGCCACCTATCTGTGAATAAAGGTAACAGATTGTTTTTCTGCACTCATTTCGATAAAAGTCTTTGTAACGATATCTAGAGGGAGAGTCCCAATCCGCTGTGTTTGCCGGGGAGTTGTTCCGTCAGTACGTCAGCAATGTGGCGGTCTATGAAACACCTTGTGGAAAGCACGGAGAAAATGTTTGTCTCTCCTGTTTTTTCTTAATGTAATCGGACAGAGTGACAGACCCATTATAGCATACAGGAGTAACAAAACTCTAAACGATATATCGGGTTGAGGTGAAAACTCTTTAGGGGACTTATTCATTGGTTACTTTCCATTTCTTTAAATACAAATTTGTATGTTGATTTAGTCTAAACCCATTCCGAATATCTGTTTTGCCACATATTTATCGCATACGTTCTAAGCCATTACATGACCATTACATTGTCTCGAGATGTCTGTTGGTTAGAAATAACAATTAGAGATTAAGATCTATTAAGAAACTTATCCCCAAGAATTTATCTAGAACATGAGGTGATTAATCAGGTTTAATAAATCCACATCCCTGTGCCAGTGTCAATCATTTTAAGAAATATATCTTCTCTTCTTGTAGAGAAAGACAAATCGAAATTATGGCAAGCCGTTTTATCACTTCTGCCTTTATTCTACATATGTTGAATTCTTTTTTTTTACATATGTGAAATTCTTTTTCACATATGTGAAATTCTTTTCTACATATGTAAAATAAATGACAAAAACAGCTACATTTGTTTTATAAGCCTAAAATTGCGACCGATTCTGTAATGAGCATGCTGCATTACGCTTCACCACTACGTCTGATTCGTCGAGAAAATAAAATGATGTAGTGTGCAATACAAATACTGAATAAGAATAAACCCGTCGCCTGATATAATATTCATTCTTTATTTGTCGCCGTTATTGGCATTTTTCGTAATAGGGTGTATGGTTTTGTGTTTTCAGCCGTTGTTGGCTGTAAATATATGCGAGTGTTTGACTTTTGGCAGTCTGCGCTCAATAACCTATTGCGCTTTGTTTGGTTGTTGTTGAATCTCGCTGCAGGCCAGTGCAAGGGGACCATTTCCTGATCAAGGTCTCGACTTTGGAGTGGATTAACATTTATGTCGATAAAAAGAAGTTTGTGTGCTCCCATTAGAAATCGAAACTAAATATAAAAACGAGTATGTATTCCGGCTGTTCAAACAATAGAGACAACCCATTCACTCACAATAGATCAAAAATAGTATCCATCCAATTTAAAGTTAAACATTTCAGCTTCGTGCTAGTGAAATATTAAGTCGACATTGTAATGTTTAACATTGATTCTCATCCTCATTCCAGTTATAAAGGCCGCTAAGTATCTGATACATCCTAATATTTACAACCTTGGCTAATTTGACTATACTTGATAAATCTATTTACACATGTTGTGAAGCAAATCAAGACTTAATTCATAGCTAATATGTTGTCAGATTTTTCAGAAAAACTTACTTACTTTCCGAAAAGTCAAAACTGTTGCTGCCTTTAAACTGTACAGTGAAAGCACCAAGTGGCACCTCAATTTTATTAAATTCGCTTTTAATTTTTTTTTTTTTTTTTAAATATAAAATATGTTTTATGGAGTTTCCTAAGTTTGAACAGTCAAATGAAATCGATCTAAGCTAAATCTAAGTCAACATGCAATCAGCTTACACATCCATAGATCTTCGTCAAGCGTCCCAAAAACATATGATTTGGAGGCAAGCAAACATTTGTTTCTCTACTTATCAAATATTTATATTCGTGAAACATGCTAATGATCGGACCAATTCCTCAGTCATGGTGGACTGGAGAAAAGCTAGAGCCAGGATCTAACATATGACGTTAACATGACAGCGTGTGCACTAATGGAGATGGTTGTTTCTTACAATGAAAATCACACACATTAGGGGTCAAACGGAAAACTTACTTTCTGTAGTCGATGTTTCTATCCCAATTTAGAAACAAAGAAATCTGCGAAACGCCTGAAAAGGGACACACTTGTGTTGAGATATTCTTTGCGTGAAGAAGAAAACTGCTACATGTTTATTAGAAATGATTAATCAGTTACAATCCATGTGCTATTCCTGGAAATTAATTAAATCTTAAAGTTAAGTAATTGACTGGTTGTTGGTGTGTATTATGGATCCTGTCTGTAATAAGGCGGTTGTTGCGGTGCATTAGAACCGCTGCAGACATGGTCAAACCCATCCAGACATATTAACCTTCACGCTCAGTTGGTAGCTCGAGTGGTTGGAAGATTCCGTCAGCGGTCAATACCTCCACGGTAACAACCAATACGCTCCTCGCTCTGGTATATGGGGGGAGAACCTGTAAACCAGTGCTTATTGCGGTTAGTCTCATGATAGCCACTCTACCCATCCAGATTACCCTAACGGAATCATTAACGTGTGGATACAGCCAAAATCTCAACACCTTTCCTGATATTTCGTTTGTTTGCCAAGGCTGACGGCAATATATTTTCTCAAATTGCTTATAACCTTTCCCATACTATCGTTATGTCATCGTACATCCTAACCTTGCTGACAGTTAAACTAGCAGTTGGTGTTTGAAATATGATGCGAGGAAAGTCTAAACCATGAGGTCCTTTAAATCTTTCAAACGAACACCTAGAGCAAAGCCATACAGCGATTGGTTGAAATCACAAGAGATCAACTAAAAATTCTCATGAAAAGGAGAGGAAAGATTAGTCTCCAAGCCGATTTTTGTTCCTATACTAGACGCACCATAATAGTCCGCAAACAAGGAGACGATATGTGCTTTTTGGCGATGAGCTTTCTCCGCAACGGAAATACTCTACCAGATCTTTAACTAACATGTTACCAGAAAGACAAGGGATAGTTGGATGACGTAATGCAATGTGGCTGTACAAACTGGTTGAGAAGCGGCAGAGCGGACTTATTCCAGTCGACACGCTTTTGGGGAAAGGGTTAAGGACCGCACGTATTAAGGTATCCACATGCCGTCATTACTGGCAACATCGGAATCAGGTTTCTGGAATTTCTCAGTTAAAGTCAATTCTGGTCAGACGGTACGTGCCTTTTATTCCCCCCTTAAGAGCGATTCATTCGCCGGACTGGTATACCTTATGTAGAAGGTTTCAGACAAACTCATTTTAAACATCGAAACGAGGTAGCTTTGATATTTCCATACATGGCTTCTGGAGAAATATTACAATTCGTTTTCTTGAACTCTCATTCGAATTCGCATGCAGTGGTCTCCGTTTATCAATTCTCTCTATATATATATTATCCATATGTTTGTTTGACCATAGGAACTCAAAGCTAAATCCGCTTGACCATAACAGCTCAAAGCTTAATCTGCTTGACCATAACAGCCCAAAGCTAATCTGCTTGACCATAGCAGCTCAAAGCTAAATTTGCTTGACCATAGCAGCTCAAAGCTAAATCTGCTTGACCATAGCAGACTGCCTAAATCTGTTTGACCATAGCAACTCAAAGCTAAATCTGCTTGACCATGGCAGATTTTACCTAAATCTGCTTGACCATATCAGCCCAAAACTTAATCTGCTTGACCATGGCAGACTTTACCTAAATCACTTTGACCGCAGAAACCAATGCCCTTATCTGATTTATACATGCAGTCCATTTCCAAATCGTCATTATCACAACAGTCCATAAACAAATCATCATGATCATGGTAGTCCATATCCAAATCATCGTGATCATGGTTCTCCATAACCAAATCATCATCAGTATGGCAGTCCATAACCTAATCATAATGATCATGGTAGTCCATAACCAAATCGTCATGATCATGACAGTCCATAAACCAAATCATCATGATCATGGCAGTCATCACGATTAAGATTTGTTTATATATTTATATAAATATATATATTAATGTTATTTAGAAATATATATATATATGAATATATATATATATATTTTTGTTATGTTACAACTGGTTTTGTGCATTAAAGCGTACTTTAGTGTATACTCACTGGCCTTGTGTGATTTGTGGACAGTGCCTAGGCTGTCCTAGTATTGGGTGATTGCTGTGTTACCTCGGCGTTTATCGGTAACAATCACTTAGAGTATAATTGTTTCCCTTACGCACATATCCGTTCTAGTTAATTGTTTATATGGATGTATATTTTTTATTATTGTATATGTTATATTTTTGAAGACTAAATATTTCGCCCTTCTTTTAGCTTATGTGTTCAGGTGACTAGTTTATTTCTGTCACTTGACACGGATTCTCAAATAGCTCTGTTTAAATGACCTAAGAGACTTGTAAATCATCGAGTAGGGGCTTGTAAGTGTAGATTTCTCCCAGGCTTAATCCTATAGTACACGGGAACATATTGAATACACGTAATGTTAAGAATGACCATAATTCGCAAATAGGCCCAAGGGCTTGTTTGTCGAGTATCGGTCAGTTTAGCCGGTAAGTTTGGAAGTATATATGCGAGGTGGTGGGCCATTCCATCTGTATGAAGCACACAGTGTTTCGTGTTCTGCTTGCACTTGTGCCCTATATAACCGTCTGCCAATTTGGATCCATGTGGAATAAGTGCGTGCCATTTTTTCTCCGGATCCATGAGAAATAAGTGCGTGCCAGTATATCTCATAGTCACATTCAACTATATTAACGTTTAAACGTTAAGACGACAAACCACGGTTTGCAAACTATTCAAATTGTACTCACAGTTCTTCCATTTCCTTAATTTTTAAATAATTTGATTGGTTTTAACATGATTTTTTGTTATTTGTTTCAGATCCTAAAGTCTGTGGAATCATTGGAGTGAATATGTTGGACACCGGCTGGAGACTGTCCAGTATGTGTGGCACAGGGGGGCAAACCACTGAGCTCTTCTGTCCAGTCTACCATAAGCTCCAAGGTGGAGAGGCGACATTTTAGCCTGTCTATCACAGGTCTGTCAACAACCTCGCACCAATCAACTGGGCTTTTCACTAGACCTGTGTTTATCTAAAGACAGGTAAAGTCGACAGGCAGACAAGAGCCGTTGACTTACCTTTCCTTGTACAGTATCCAATACAAACTTAGACGATAATCAACCATTCTCGTGTGGGCCAAGCCAGCTTGATTAACTCTCTACCTTTGGTTGGTTTTACCAGGAGACTCGATATGCATACAGAAACAAAGGTTTCGCATGACATTTATATTTGTGATAATGTTCCAGTGGTATATCTCTATAGTCAGTTTACGCCCTTAGAAGACAAATCACAACAACTGAATCATTTCAGTGCTCAGATTTAAACATTGAATATATTCCTATATACACTGGATATCGTGCTTACTTGCCCAGCATGATGAGGGGACATTTTGGATATTACCTAAGAAGTTTTCAAGTGTTTCTGATAACATTTCTGTTGTTGAGTGGCCCCTCTTTTCAGTGCGGACCTGGTCGGGGGTCCGTCAGGCGACCCTCATCTCGGAAACGTTCCCCTTTAGTTTTTCAACAACATGTACCCAGTGTTTCAGAAAATACGCTGGGGGCAAGTGGTCCCCCGGAAGGAAAAATTACTAGAGACGATGAAAGATTCAAAGACTTGGCAGAAAACCATAATACGGACATTTTATTTAAAGATGACGAAGGCAGCGGTGCAGATAGGAAAATGTCACATGTATGTATATTAATATAAATTTTTGCTGACCAAAATAACAACACAAAAGTTTGATTGATGGATTGATGGATTTTGATTTTGATTGATTGATTGATTGATTGATTGATTGATTGGTTGATTGATTGGTTGGTTGATTGATTGATTGATTGATTGATTGATTGATTGATTGATTGATTGATTGATTGATTGATTGATTGATTGATTGATTTAGATGTATTTGAACGTTGTGAGTTTCAGTTAGGCTGTAGTAAACCTTTTCACTATGGAATAGGTACTTGAATCCAACTATACAAGAGTATTTATTAACTGCTCGATTCCCCTCAAACTGCCCCTTTTTGTAGCTGACTGTGTCTGATGTTTGGAAGGTATAGGGGCCGTCCAATTCTGATCCGATAAATTGACTGGACATTCAGAATAGTTAATGGGTTGGGTCAGCGGCTCTAACCTTACTATTTCATCTCTTTCTAATATGACATCGTCTTATTCGTTCTATTCGTATCCATGTCTGGGGCGTCGCAACCCTAATTGGTAATATTGCGGATACGGTAGCAAATGGAGCAATATTTTTCAATTACGTCTAACTGAATACAAAGGTTTTCCGTTCATCTCTTTACTCGGATATAAATTATATCTTTGTAAGTACGTTAACGTGGCAGTCCTGGTTTTCTCCACGATATCTTGCTGTAAAATAGAATACAAAATTAATTCCTCCCTGAAGTACATTAGCGCCCTTGATTTTCTGAAGTACAGTCCTACATTATACTCAGATTAGCCGCTTTGAGATATCATACTGCACAATTCTTAATATTCAAGTTAAACATGGATATAAGGCCTACACAAGAAAAGAAATATTTGCAAATAAATCCTTCGGTAGAAATCTAGCTACGGAGTTCTGGGAATGACCAAACAAGAACTATGCTACGATACGACTTCAAATTTATCAATTATAATTAATCATTCGATAATGAGGTAACTTTACATTTGAAAAAAAGGTAGATTTTAGAATGAGAATAGCCCGACATTATCCTATACTTCTTTATACGACAAATGTTGATTGTGGGCGCCATTAGTATCTAACACAGTAGAACATTAGCTTTGACTTTACTAATCTACCCTATTGTTAGAAGCCGATTAGGTACTCCGTGAGAATTGCCTATTTTCTCTCTGTGATTTTCACACATAATTTGTCTACAGACAGTCGCGAACCAAAATATAAAGAAGTGAGAAAATGTGAAGAAGTGTGAAGTCTGAGAATAGGCCTTTAGTGATGCTCCAATAGCCGTGAATAATAGCTGAATAAACTTGTTATACATTCGAGTTAAGCTAAACCCACCAGAACGTTTAGCTTTAGTGTATGGTGTGACGTAAAGCGGTATTAACTGAAACAAACACTCTACTCCCACCAATCCACGGTAAGTTTACTTAGACAGACTAAGGCGGAAAGATCTTATAAACACAGCAGTTTATAGTCAAACATCTTTGTTTCTAGACCAGCTGTCCAATTTACAGACATTCTTACACGTTCTTGCCTATAATAGACCTCAGTTTACAGTTTGGTTTAACAGAGCCGCTTTAGGTTATGTGTCATATTTATAGAAAGTAAATGTGTCGTTGGGACGTTCAAATTTATATTTTTATCGGAAGTTTTCTTCTGAGGAGGAAAAATTTAAAGAATAATAAATTGTCCATTTTATTTAACCTGCATTTTTAATTTTAAAAACAAATGTAATACTATAACTGTGATTCAATGAGTGGCACCAATCAATGTTTATGTTATAATTGTACAGGTAATAATAATAATATAAATAATTAGTATAAATGGAAACGATTCTATTACAGAAAGCAACGCACGGCTTTGTCTAGCTTACACAAGTCTTGATTTTATTAAGTCTAGGAAAAGTTGGATTCAAATAATTTGTATTTCGTATCAATTTTCAGAATAGTAACTGTTTAATCCGGGCATGAAGCTCATCAAATAACATAATTGAATTTAAATTCCCTGGGGTTAAAGAAATGAATGTATTAGCACATGTAGGAATGTTGTAAAGAGAACCACAACTACGCTTCAGGGGAGAATCTTTTTATAAAAACAACACAAAATTATTCATGAATTATTATTTTCGGCAAAAGTTTCATTTTTGTTAAAGGTATATTAACTATAATTAGATATTTTTAAAATTCTTAAACACCATAGCATGTGACGGATTGACCGCTTCGTTATGACGAAGAAAGTCTTGTGTGTGGTGAATGACACTGTAGTGTCTCATGCAAAAAATATTAATGGCGCATCTCTAGTCAGTTTTGTGATTTCGCTACCTGGTTGTCCATCATTTCAATCTCCTTGTAAAGTCTTCTTTAACTTCTCAACTCTGCCGTGTGAATGTTATACCCACCCTGCCGTGTGAATGTTATACCCACCCTGCCGTGTGAATGTTATACCCACCCTGCCGTGTGAATGTTATACCCACCTTGCCGTACAAATGTTATACCCACCCTGCCGTGTGAATGTTTTGCCCATCCTGCCGTGTGAATTTTTTGCCCATCCTGCAGTGTGAATGTTATGCCCACCCTGCCGTATGAATAATATACCCACCCTGCCGTGTGAATGTTATACCCACCTTGCCGTACAAATGTTATACCCACC
>JAVFBX010178632.1:0-14824 GCA_034783855.1 Mopalia kennerleyi
ATGCCTAGTGTCAAATCATCAAGATTTCGAGATTATCCTGTCAACAGTTAAACAGTGATTAAACAGAATACCAAATAGCATGTTCTTATCTTCATCCATTAGAACATGGCATCACTGCAGATGATGCACAGTTACTTTATTCCAGTAATATATGTTCAGTTCCCTGTATAAGGCAGCCCACTACAATCATCCTTCAGTCGGTGGTGAATGACAAAACAGTCGATTAAATATACATACTGTAAACTAATAACAAAATAATACCAATATCAAAACTGGTCATCCCTTGATTCTGTAGCACTTTATAAGGTAAACATGTTATATTGCCTCAATTACCTGGCCGATTTATTAAGTTAATCTTGTCTGACATTTTAGGCCGGAAAAGGACATTGTCGAGCTCAGAGTCCGTATTAATTATCAACAGTCAGTCCTTCAAATAGCTCCCAAGTACAGCGTCACAGATTTATGCGCTCACATCTTTATCGGAAATTACAGCTTTACACTTTTCATATCAATTCCAACCAAAAAACAATATCCTCAGAAAACATGATGCCTTTAATATCTTACACAAGTGACAGAAAACCGCAGCATAGTTATACAACATATTCAATTCATATGGTTTTTGGGTTTGCGTAAAAATGGGATTAATCACTGTAAACACAAGAGGTATTTATTTTAACAGATTTGCGACGAGTTAATGTTAACTGTAACTGTGCGTTATTAGATTATATGAAAATATGATGTCGATTTTCAGTAAACCTGGGAACTAACTTTTCAAGCCGAGCAGCTCGAACGTGACACCATGGTGATGAACCATCGTTTGAATAATTACCTGTTTCCGTGTTTTCATTTGCAATATTTTAAATTCTTCAAAATGTTTAACGTAATTTACTATCTAACACACAGTTTTGTCTTTTCATCGTGTATTAAACGTTAAATAGAAGTTCATTTATGACGGGACTATACGCCTACTGCGCATTACTCATGTTAACCGATTAACCCTTTGATACCACTACGCAGTAAATTGAAATACAAACGTCATGTGTTTCTCAAAAGAAAATCCGACATAAAAAATATTATATTGCAATAAAACCCAACCCAACTTGATTCTGGGTGAAAATCTCCCTTTCGAGATGAAGTTTTCATCCCAGATCCAAGTTGTGTGTGATCCCCCTTATACCATACATTAATATCGGTTCACCATTTAAATTCATAATTCAAGAAAACACATTGTATCCTTCTTACAAGCTGTCTCAGAGGTTGTTCTCTATGCTTTAGTCCTACCTCGTAGTCTTTAGTTACATTCACATACCGGTATATCTTATTTTATTCACTAGATCCTTATATTATTTGCACATATCACGTAGTTAGCTACATAAAAGAAAAACCCATTTTACGAGCAATATGTTGCCAACAAAAACCTAACCGAAAACAAATCGTTCAATGATTAGCACCCTATGGTTAATTTATTTACAAATTTCTCACGTTCTAAAAAGTCATTATCGACTTTCTACCGGAATTCGCTCTGAACTACATTGTTTTGTTATATTATGTTCATAAGATGTAATACACGCCACCCTAGCAGAGAGAGAACAAAGTTGTATTATATGTGCCTACTTGGTTTAGATTCGATGGTTTGTAGTATTAGTTTATAGTGCTAATACTTAGTTATAAATAAAAGTTTTTCATTGTGAAAATAAAATCGATCGAAAACATAACACAGTAGTAAGATCGCGTGTATTGTGTGTCCGTTTGTTAGGTGTTTTACGGCATACTCAAAATGACAAATTTTCTCAACCAGCTCCCGTTGAATTCCAATGTTTTTTTTACACAATATGTTTTTTGACATAGAAGATTGTTTGAAATCCCGTAAAAACAAATCACCCAACGATCTCAACACCCAGCGAGTACACAGACGCAGCACAACGCACAACCGACTGAGCCACAGCTGCTGGATGTAGTCGTGAATTTATTCAACGGCGTCGTTTGTATCCAGGTCTAATTGTAAGCCCCCTTTACATTTCAATGATTCGAGTCGTTAGCCGCGGAACTATAAGAAACGAAAATAAGCTGATGGATTTTAAATAACACATGACCGGAAATAAATCGTTCATTAATTTGGCACCATTCGGCTGGTGTATTACCTCCTTTTCACACCACAAAACAGATTAAAAGCGTACCAAAAACAATTATCGTTTCTGATTCCATGTAATGTTTTATTGATCTGGAGGATTTGTTTTAAACGCCTCTTTATCATTACCAATGTTTCAGAAAAAAATCAAGTTTTCTCATTTGCACATGTGTTATTTAAGTGACTTGAGTATCTTAACATAGTTTCCAAACACTGATACGAAAATGCATTACTGTATACATACGTTCATCTTTTCCTATTTTAAGGGGCTATCCCTCATTTTCGGGATTTGATTGGTCAAGAAACGTTGTACAAAATAGTCGACCAATCAAAATTGATTCCAAACCATGTAGAATTTTTTTACAACATTCCTGTTGACCATTCTAGTGTCCATTTAGCACTCTTCAAGAACAAAATTCGTGATCAATGCACGTGGTTGAACACATTGATAACAATTGATACTCAGTTTATAAATGTATCAGTTTGTTAGTTTTATTGGTGTTTAACGTCATTCCCAAGCTATTTCACTCGTGTGGCAATGCCATACAGTCGCTTACGCAGGGTGAATAATCGGTAAGATTTGTTTGTTTGTTTGATTTGGGTTTAACGTCCGACTGAACGGCATTTCACATAATTATATAAAGACAGATTCTCAATTTCACACTCTTCTTTGCTTAACGAAAGTAGAGAAAAAGGGACTAAGCCGAGTAAAAACTACCCATATGTTTGCCGTAGCCAAATCGCGTCACATTATTTCTGATCGACTGAGCGTCTGTAGTCCAATGACCTAAGCCCATTTGCCCTGTACTTGAAAGCATATCTTTCTGGGTTGGTTTTCAGCGATTTCATCCCAGCAGATTTTATTCAGTTTACCCAGATTCGTTTGCTTGCTTGAGTAAGATTTTTACTCCGCACGAACTGAGGTTATTTCACTCCTACTGGCAAATGAAACTACCTTTTATCTAACTGATAACCATTAAGCCCGTTGACGATACACGCAAACCAAATGGCGCAAAAGAGATTTGGAAGAAGTCAATGTGTGTCATTTACAAGGCGCCCCATCAAATTGGTTTATACCAGTCGTAGGTTACATGAAGGTTCTAACAACCTCACCGTGAGTAGGCATACATATCATCAGAACGGCGAAAAACTATAATCACATCAAACCAATCAACACCCATATATACTATTTCACATAATCGCGAATAAAATATCATCTGATTCAATAGCAATGTTGCCGGCGACATTGCGCAACCAGTCGTCCATTGAGCCGTTGATCCTCCTCTAATATGCCGCTGATTGGATATCGGCAGCAGTTCGATTTTTAATTTAAACGGAAGTTTTCCGTTCGACAGACAAAGCCGGTTGTGTTTACAGGGTTTTGCACCAAATACCATTGGGTACGACGTTAACATTGATTCAAACAAATTAATAAATTCACTAACGATGCAGTCAGTGCTGTATGTGGGTTTCTTTCATCATTTTCCTATATTAAGAACTCGTCATGGTCTTACTTTGTGATGTTTCGGCCCCTTGGCTGTGGTAGCTATTTTGTACATTTATGTGTGGAACAAAATAAAGTCGGATCCGATAAAAACATTGACAGTTGGCTTAACATATCGCTTTCAACCCGCACGTTTTCCATTCCAGAAACCCATTTCGTTTTTACTCATTGAACAAAGATTTTGTATGAGACTTCAGTATCATCTGTGATTTTTTAATAATATACCAGATCCCAACGGCTACTGTCTAAATACAGGACCTAAGCTGAAATAACACGGTGAAGTCAAGGCGTCGGGAAATAACTTCCTTGATCTGGTACAGTATTGTGGGGATACTAGTCTTGAGTTCAGTGCATGTTTGAACAATCCGTCAATTCCATCAACTGTATCTGATGATTTGAATGTTCAAATCTGAATTAAATACTAGTATACTTTTTATTCCATCGCCCATTAAATTATGCTTTCTTCAAACAATGTGTTGTTGCCTCTGACCATGTTGGCCCTTTCTCTGCGGCGAGATTATTATCATGTATCAAATGATGGGATCTATGTTGTTTTAGTATTCTTCTGTTGTTCGAGAACAGAAATAACACATGTAATTGCCAGCAGACTAATTAACAATATTACAAAATGTCACTGTTGTAGGGGTTACATACAGTACATCAGACTTTCATGTGTCAATAACATCTGACAGATTTATCTTCCTAATCCAGTGTCTGACATGTTGCGGAACAAGGAAATTGTCGCGCTGATTGACGGCTTGTTTCAATTGTTGGCTGATACAATCCTGAAAAATGGTTCTCCATTACGCCCCAGGAGATAAATCTTATCGAAGCTTCATAGGAAATTAGAGCTTTACACCTTTGGTATAATGCAATTTAGCTCAATCCAAACAGTCCAATCAATTAACGCAAAGCCATTACGAGATTACTACTTAAAGGCTTGCGTCAATGTAGAATAAGACCAAATTTGACCCAAAAGTGCCTTGATTTGTTTCAATACAAATAACCTTATGTGTTCAACACCAACGCGGATTTTGTTAACATAGGCTTTCTCTTCGTGGCTTTTTCTCTCGTATACAAAGTGAATTGATATTAAATCTGATATAAAACACCTCGATAATATGGTTGACAATTTTCATAATATTGAAATTGCTAGCGATCGATTTTAACACCATAATTCATAAATATTGTCAAACGCTGTTTTAAACTCTCACAAATAAGTACGGGTTGTTGACAAATAACCAACATACGGATTTGGTTGGTGTTTTAAGCAATAGTATTATCCTCTATTTCTGGTTTGATATTAAATTCACAACGTCTTCAGGTTTACCATGTGTTGCATACTGTTGCGTTAAAGAATTTAAAGAAAATTCATTGTTTGTTTGTTTCATTGGGGTTTAACGTTGTACTCAAGGGTATCTTACTTATATGACGACGGATTGTCCACTCAACAATGTTCCCGGCCTAATTACGGTGGAAAACCGGGAAGAAACCTCGTAAAAACCACCCCCGCGATTGCTCATATACCTGAGGGTCGACAGACGGACTCGATACATCGAAGTTGGCATCTGTAAGCGCGCTCGCTAACCACTAAGCCACGGCCGCGGCCCAAAGAAATTTTAAAAATGTATACAAAAGGCTTGATATTAAATTGGCAACGTCTTCAGGGTAGCTTCAAACGCGTGTTAACGACGTTAAGAGTTCCTGCCTGAGGGAAGCATCATCTACCGTGGAGAACTCAAGAGACCTCAATAAATCGTTAAATGGAGTGTGGCATTCACATGTCATTCAAACTCCACAAATACATTAACATCTTCACGTGACATGGTGGTAAAAGATAGCAAAGTGTGACTGACTTACACAATGTGTGTTCCTTTTGAACCTACATAGTGAGGCTAACTCTGTGACACCTAATACCTAAGGTTCGCTGATTCTGTTAGTAGAAATATTGGATTTGTTTTCCCATAAGCCCCATGTGTTTAACTGATATGATTGGGTATAGTTATGAAAGCCGACATGATTCAATGCATTTATATTGGCATGTAAAAACAAATTGGGATAACCTTGTTTTATATGTAAACATATTTTATCGGTAAAACAGTACTTACTTATCAAAAGGCTTATCTCTCAATAGAATACATGCACGCATGTAAAGCGCAAGTAAACAAAAGACAAAGAAAACATTACCAGATAGACTGGGGAGAAAGATAAGAAAAACTGTCATCTGTGTGTGCAGATACTTCGGATTATCGGATTATAGCCAGTTTGATACCTCATGTTGCTATAACTAAAATATGATAGACTGTTCATACCATATCTGTTCTGACTTTCATCAATATCCAATAAATATTATTCAAAATTATTTCCATAAATACTTTCTGTCAATTAAATAACAGCTTTATTCTCTGTGTGGCGAACACCATGAGTATTTTTGGACTAATATTAAAATGTTTTAAGCATGGTAACAGTAGAGTCTACCATACTAGCGTTACCTTAATGGATCCAACACGACTAAAAAATGTATCTGTACACTTGAAACAGCATTTTTGGATAACTACTGTTAACAGTCTATCAGCTGATTTGTACGAAATCGATTCCAGCAATTGAATCCCAAAGCTATAGAAGTATGATACCGCTAATCTAATAGTATAGAAGACGTATCATTTAACCCTTGCTGGCGGCTGAATAGAAACCTTGCTTTCTTTGCCTTCCTTCCTGTATTTTAAAGAGATAGCACATTGTCTTATATCTAATTATAGTAAATCCCTTGCGGGAAACTTGATGTCACAAACCAGCCCTCTCTGTAATAAGAGAGATTGAATTACCATAAGCCGAATCACTGAAGTTTTGCCTAAGATGTTTTTGCGATGAAAACAATGCGTTAAGACATCGGAACAAACATGATAACGATCCAATAGTTCCTATTTTTGAAATTATATACGTTATACTTAAAGGCTCCTTTTTATTATTCCGACTATTTTTTTTTTATGTGTCAAAGATGTTGTTTGTTGCCGAAGTATTCCCGGACTAGTTATTACACTGATATAACAGCGTGTCAAACCATTTGATGCAGTAAATCACACAGGAAAGCAAACAGTCAGGACCATACAATATACAAATACTGCAGGAAAAACTTTGAGAAATCAGAAGAATCAAGACAGGGACTTCCATGTTATCCATTCTTATTCATTAGCATATACATGTATGCACATGTATAAAATAGCAATTACTGATTTGTTTGTTTGCTTGTGAAAACTCATAAAAAGTGTATTCTACAGTAAGATCAGGTTCGTGCCCACCAGTTACATAACACATAGGATCAGGAAATCCCCTCCAACTGCTTGCCAATTATAAGATGTTGACAAAACACAAGTTACAGCCATACCAAAGCTTTCAAATCAACATTAATTTTACCGCAAACATGGTTGTCAGCACGAAAGATTGATCAGTATTCATACCGCAGCTGTTATACTCGCACTTTTTACAGCTTTGCAGTGTAATTGGGTAGAAAACGGATGCATCTCTCCTTACGAAAGTTTTTCAGAGATGAGAAGAAGCCTTAGATCGAACTTTGTAAAGTTTTTTATCTTTAGTTAAACATTTTCTACAGATGTCCGAAAAGTTAAAGCCGGAAACAGTCAGAGATGACATAATTATCCCTTATTTATAGAAATAACAGAAGCGGATTGGAAACTCAGTAGCCAAATGAGTATTATAGTCTTTCTATTGCAGCGTTTGTGAAAAACTAGTTATGGTATTCTGGATAAAAAAGGAAGAGTGTTTGTTCGATTGGAGTTTAACGCTGTACTTTAGGTTGTTTCACTCACATTGATGAGTGGAACCACACTCGAGAATACTGGACAAAAACAGTGACAAAAACAGGACGCAATACAGACACCACAAACAGATCGGCTTCCTGTTCCCCTTTAGCTCTGAGTGCACCAAGGCAACATGAAGCTCCCTCCAACCACCCGCAACAATAAGTATAAAGGAGTTATACACTGTCAATGGGTTTTGATTGATTGATTTTGTATGTGGTATAAACTTTTATAGAAACAATTATATGAGAAAAAAGCATTTTCATCTCCTTACATTATTACTGACACATTGATTATTTGCTGTTTTACCAAGCATATTTCACTAATATTTGTATTCCAACAATAATTGACACTAGCACAACCATAAAATATGATTATTTTTTTTGGAATGGGGTCTAACATTATACTCAAGGCCAAGGGTATTTTACTTATATGACAACGATTGTTCACTTCATACTGTTCCTTGCCTGATGTCGGTGGAAAACTTCGGAAAACCCCATAAAATGTGAAGCCTTTTGATAAAGTTGGAAGATTTATTTTCACTCCAAGAAACTGCCCTCAGCAAGAAGGCTATTACTTATACATCAAACCATTCATGTGTAATGAAATTGGAGTTGAACATCCTCCCACAATGCAGACTTACTCATTACTGGCCAGCCGTTTTGGTCTGATTTCTACTGTGACATGTGTGAGTTTCAAAGCATTATGTTATATAACATCTATGACATTTCAAGTATACATTGTAAATGGTTATGTCATACTAACCTCGGACCTGTGAGACGATAATTTGTTAAAAGCATCAGAGTTTTGACGAGCAAGAATTCTGATTAATTGCTGCTTTTTCTCCTGAAATGAACCAGAAATACATGTAATTTAGTCATGTACAGTTAGCAATGCTTTTTTTGTTTAATTTTTTTCTAAGAAAGAAAAAATGGAAAAAATGACATTTCAAATCCTAGATGTAAATTTTTCAATCCTTTTTTACATTTCAATGTTGGGAGCCTACACAAATTAGAAACTAGGCAATGTACAATTTATACCCTGAACTGTTTGTTCTTATGAGCAGTTTAATAAATATCATGATTTATATGATCAATTGGTGTTTTCTGCAGCACTCAAGGGTATTTCACTTATAAGACAGGGGTGCATTTCAACAATAATTGTCACTTACAAAACCATAAAATGTTCATGTTTTGAAAAGTTGGAAAGTTAATCTTCCTCCAGTTCTAAGTAAAGACATGATTGCTACAGTCCAAACATACTGCAAGGGTGATCATGTATTTATAGAATTAAATTTAAAGACTAAGCATCCTAAAATAATTTGATAAATGCAATTGATTGATTGATTGATTGGTTGGTGTTTAACACCATGCTTAAGGGTATTTCACAAATATGACGACAGTTTATTCCTAAAATAATTGACACTAGCACAATCATAATGTGAAAAATTTCCATAATATTGGAAAGTTACTTTTCTTCCAGTGCTGAGTCAAGACAGCATGGCTTTTCTTCAAACAAACTGCCCTTAGCCAAAGGGCCGTTTTAAAATGATGATATCAGGTCAATAATTTTTGTGATGATTAAAATATGCAAGAAAACAAAATGGTACTCGAAGAATTGGGGCTCTGGCTAGCATATTTACATGTAGTTTTTAACTTAATTTTATAAACTGAAAAAGCAACGTATAGGAATCCCTGGATATCCACACTAAACTCCTATGCATCAGTTTCTGTCGACCTATGATCACTTACTGCTAATGATTTGAAGTCTTGTATTTTCCTGTATTTTGACATAAGCAACTCGGCTTGCTTTGTGGCTTTCTGTACAGATAATTGTAGTTTCTTCCCTTCACTTTGATAACAGGAAAGGGCAGCTTTCAGACCTGACAAATCCACCTTAGCTTCAATCACCTTTCTGAAAAAAGTAAAGCACAAATCTAACATGTGCATGCATTCCTACATATTCCTGTACATGTCATTACCGACTGCTGACAATGGCACAATATAGACAGAAAATTCACTACTTATGTTAAAATTAACAGTGGAACTATTAAATGGATTTTAAATAATATAAATGTGAAGTGCTAAATATTATGTAGAGAAAACATAATTTGCACGCAAACACTGATGATCAAAGCCAGGACTTTGTGCCAACATGAATTAACTAAAGCTCTGTTGATCGATTGATTGCTGTTTTTTAGCCCTGCTTTAGAGATTTTCACCTACATGATGGTGGTGTTTTCCAACAAATAAAATGACTCTAGTTCAACCTTAAAATTTAAAGTGTTTTGATACTGTTGGAAAGTTAATCTTCCTCCAGTGCTAAGCAAAGACAGCACTGCTGCTCTTCTTACAAACTTCCCTTAGCCAGCAAAGGCAGCATTGTTGTTCTTCAAAAACAAACTACCCTAAGCCAGAGAGCCGCAAATACTCTGTTGGAAAAATACTGTTCCTTCACAGCATAGGTGACTCCGCCAGAGAGCCGCAAATACCCTGATCACTTAAAATAAGGAATTGAACAGTACACGATTTAGTGTTAACCACACTATGATGCTCATTATAAGTCATTGTAAAGCACGTCCTGGCTAAGCAAATTCTTAATTGATGTATTTTGTCTGTCTTACCTTGCAATCTCTAATTCTTTAGGTTTACGATCAAATTGTTTTTGCAACAATCTCTCTATTTTAGACATAATCACCTCCCCATGTTGCGTTAACTTCAAAGCTTCATTCCGGTTCTTTTCTGTCTCAAAAAATCTTTGAATGTGTTTTGATTGGCAATCCTGTCAAGAATAATAAATAAAGTTCTTCATTTTCTTGAATAAAGACATCAAGTCTCCATAATCATCAATTACTAAATTTCAGTTTTCAAGCATTTTAAATTGATTGATTAGTCAATTTTTTTATGTTTCTTTGTCAGGTGAAGAGAAGCCAAAGTTGGATCTTTTACTGCCCTGTTTGCTCGAAAGGTACATGCTGCCATTACTTAACAGTTACATGTAGCACTGGAGAAAGATTAACTGTGAAACAGAATCAAATCACCTCACATTTTATGGTTTGCTAGTGTCAATTATACACAGCATTCATATAAGTAAAATACCCTTAAGCATGGCTGGAAACACAAATTAATCATTACAATTAATGTATTGTTGAGATAACATACAACTTGTTTTTAATTCCAATATCAAGATCTGAACTTTGTCCAAGTTCATTTGCATCCATTTCGAGTTTGTTAGATTAGAGTTTAACTTTGGCCTCAAAGTTATTTCACCTAATTGACGACAGAGTGATCGCTTCTTCCTCTGCTTAACATTAAATGTCATAAAAAAGCAAACATAAACCTCATAAAAAGAAAACACACTTGTGATAGCCTTTTTTGACTCTATCTGATACCTCATGTCAAACCTGTGAGAGGTAGATCTAAGAGGAATCAATAGTCTGACTCTCTTTAACCACTGGTCCATGGCTGCACACTACATGTATACAGAACAGTGTTTTTGCAATACACAAATGGAAATAAATCTAATGAAACAAATTATATGCCACCATTAGTATTGGATTGTTGTTTATTGGGGGCAGAGTAAATGAATACCTACATGTAAGGTCATTTTATGCTACAATCCTCATGAAAGAACATGGGTAGTTTACATTTCAAGATCCAAAGATTGATTGGATTCTTGTTTCAGATGGGAGCTCCATCCTACCAATCAAATCCACCCAACCCCACCCCACAAGGCCACCAACTGATATTTTAGTTTCACCCTCAGTATGACTGTATATTTAATATAATTAAGTGGATTATGATATAAATTGAATGAATGATTACCAGCTGGAGTTCATAGAGTCCCTGTAATACATTTCCTCCAGATGAAAGGTCTACAAGTGAGCCAGTGCTTTCATACTTGAATCTAAAAACACAGTTAAGTAAGACAGATGACAAGATAAGTTATGAAGACCGCAATAGAATTATCATTAATTTATATACCCCTCTGAGAGTTGAATTTGTAACCTGAATGATATACATGTTATGTAACGTCTTTTTTGAATAACAGTTGGCCACAAAATTAATCACAATGTCACACAGATGTTGATTAATTACAATTGATCGATCATCCCATGTTCGAGATAATCTCCCAGAGACAAGTTTCTAAACAGATCTTAATCTCAAGTTGATATGGGTGACATACAGACATCTCTAGAAGGTAATGACCATCGATTGGTAAATGAAGTATATGACAAATATGTGAAATTGTAGACAATGGGTATGGGTTAAGAATAAATCAACCTGCACTCTGGTATTTCACAGAGTGGTTACTGTTTATAGTTAAGGAGTTAATAAACACTTCTGGATAGAAAGAGCAGCAAATCAAAGGCATTGAAACACATTTAAACAGTGTATAGATCATTGAATGTGATGAATGATTATAAAGATCATTCGTTTATTTGATTGGAGTTAAACGCCCTTCTTAAGGTTATTTGATTCACATGTTCGCATGCAAGCCCAATGGGTGGAGCTCTGGGGCTACCGGGGCAACAGGAAGCTCCCTCCTATCACTCCGCTGTTTTTTTAAGCGGTGGACTAACTCGATTGGCAGTTTGCCAGCTCATGATACAACAGCCCAAGGTTGCACTAGATCTGGAACAACAGGAAGCTTCTCACATTACTAAGCTTTTTGAGGAATTGGCAATGTCATTAATTTGTGGAGAAAACACCCCCCCCCCCCCCCCCAAACTGCCATGTATAATTTCAATACTCACTACCATTTAACATTGGAATACTCACTGCCATGTGAAGTTTGAATACTCACTGTCATGTACAGTTCCAGCACTCACTGCTAGTTTGAGTACTCACTGTTATTCAAATATGAGTACAAGTATTCAGTGTTAAGCAAAGTTATAGACTCACCACTAGGCCAGGCCTCAATGTTATGTTAAGGCTGACTACTCACTGTTATGTAATGTGAAAACTCGGTCATCTAAAATCTTAATACTCAGTCATGAGGTGTGAATACTCACTGTAAATGTTGAGTTAAGTTTGGAGCTTACTGTAATTTCTGAGCATCCTTTTTTATATCAATGGAAGCTGTGTTTTCTCGGATAGTAATAACAGAATCTTGTGTTGCCACCATCAGAGCTTGTATCACCTGACCAATAGGATACGCTGACAGCACATTCTCTACACTTGTCCACACCTTGTCTTTTCTTTGATGACTAAACAGTAAAAACATTTTGTGATGAAAAACTGCGAATGTCACACAAAACAATAGGCAGAAATACTAGAAATGTATGAATTCATCTTACAAATATGTCTGACTCCATTCATAAGATCTGCTCAGGCTTAGACAGCAGGTATATTCAATTGGATTGGATTAATTGATTTGTTTGTTTGATTAGGGTTTAACGTCATATTCAAAGATATTTAACATATATGATGACAGACTGCTCACTTTATGCAGTAATAAAAGTTATTTATCTCACATGAAGTCAAACAGGTGAAACAAACTACCATCTGTATACTTGTCTAAAACAGGCTGCCCTTATTCAGAGCTTGATCACGCCCAGAGGCGGTAAATAAAACCTGATATTTGGCCAATTAAACACAATATTTACCAAATTGAACCTGATATTTGACACAGCTATTAAAAACAGCCCAAAATATACTTAACAGATTATAGCATAAAATGTAAGGAAAGAATAAACTTACAAAACTTTTCTATCGTTCCCACATGAACCATGTAAAACATCATGTAAAAATGTACCAACCGTTGTACAGCACTCCCTCACAGCCTTCTGTATAAAAATTGAACAAATTAATATTAAATTATCAGCAAATTCCAACTGGTACATGCTCTTTTACATCCAGTAATACATGTATTTCTCATACTATTAGACCTGTTAGTGGCTTGTTATGACGATTTACCGGTTGGGACGTTGGCTATTCTTTGCCACAGATTTGTCACCGTAGAAAAATTTATGTGTAATAATACTCCTTTTTAAGAGAATTTACTTATCATTACGTGTATTTTTGGGATAAAGCATAGCACATAATTTTAATTTCTATGAGTATTTCCATGGCCTATTGGTGTATTCAACATAAACTAAGTGCACAAAATACTCCAGAATACATGTGCTCTGGGTAAGCAGGTGTGTCACATACAAACACAGCTCCTGGTAATCGCTTAGCAGGACATATACTCATCCACAGGTCACGTTAACATGTTAGAACTCACATATCTCCACTATTGTAGCTATAAGATTCTGTTCGCTGGTTGTCATAAAGATTGTTTGTTTTTTTGATTGGGGTTTAATCTCGTACTCAAGGGTATTTCACAGATTGTCCACTTACACTGCACCTTGCCTTATTTCGGTGGGAAACCAGGAGGAAACCTTGCGAAAACCACCCCCCGCCCCTTGCGATTGCTGGAGCCACAACGTGTGACACAGCTCCTGGTTTGTTTGTTTGATTGGGGTCACAGCTCCTGGTTTGTTTGTTTGATTGGGGTCACAGCTCCTGGTAATTACTTACCAGGATATAAACTCATCTGGCTTAATTATTGCCCAACCTTGATCTCCAGTCAAAAACACAAATAAATAAATGGCCAGAGAAATAAATAGAAATATGGCTATCATTAAATTTGGCTTATACTGAACATTAATCCTGGGAAAGCCAACAACTTTGCCACCCAATACACATCAATGCTGGGATCTACACACAACTTTTACCTGCCGTTAATACAAGTTTTACTGAAAGTGAAACACATTCAGTAATAAAATACATTTTGGTCAAAATACCTGAATGTTTATATAAATTATTATACGAAAAGTTAAAGCCTTTGTGGTTTACTAATAATATGCATGGATTGCCTTTGCTTTAACTACGTGTTACATATTGTATTGTACACCCAGACATAATATCTTGTGAACGGTGCATAGTTCATGCAAATGTTTCAAATGGCCTTTGATGCCGCAGACAAACTGTGTCAATTACATGTACATTTTTAATTATTTTAATTCAACAAACAGACGTGTACTTCTTCAAATAAAATAATCAACAAGAGTGCTCTGAGACCACAATATCCCCCGCCTGTGTTTCCATAAAGGGGCATATTGCCAATGGTAAAAGAAACGGTCACCGTTTTAAATATTATCTACATATATACATGTAGTTATAGATAACTATTAACAAATGTGTGACCGTAAGTGGACAACCTTAAGTCCAGTTTCACTTGGGGTTTTCCTTCGACCAGTCAACAGCTGAAATCACTCTTTTTAAAAATATGCTTTGTTTTCCTTTGTATCACGCTTACAGTTAAATAACGGTCAAGCAAATGCAGCGTGCGAAGGTGCTTTGGGCTGGTCTTTTCCTTTTGCCCAAA
>JAVFBX010178643.1:0-14824 GCA_034783855.1 Mopalia kennerleyi
GTTTAACGTCGTACTCAACTTGCATTGATTGTTTGTTTGTTTGATTGGGGTTTAACGTCGTACTCAACTTGCATTGAAGATTACCATAGAATAAAAGTCACAGAAAAGGTTTGCCATTTACCTTTGAAGCAGAGTTAGGGATATATATCGTTGGCATGTCAAATCCTGTACGATTGAGACCGGGTCGTTTACAGAGCTCCTGAACTATCTGCATCATAACACGCTGAAATAACAGGTAAACAGTCTCATTTAATTAACACATTTAATTAATTTGAATTCCTCTCATACATGATGTTTGATTGATTGGTGTATTAAGCTATGCTGTGGGTATTTCACCTATATGACGGTGGTGTATTCCAAAATAATTGACAGTAGCACAAATATAAAAGGTGATGTATTTGGATGATGTTGGAAAGTTAATCTTCCTCCAGTGCTAAGTAAAGACAGCATTGCTACTTCACAATTAAACTGCCCCAAGCCATTATATATATGTATAAGAGGTAATTTGACAAACAAAATGTTTGTTGAAATAAAGATATTGGCACAATAAAATATTAAGAAAGTGTTTCTTGCATGTAGCTATTTTTGAATAGTTCTGAATATTTTTTTACAACACCTCAGATGATTTGCAAGGGCAGTAACTATCATCCTATCCTAGTCTCTTAAATGTGACACCATGGATAGCGAAATATTGAACTGTAGCAAGCAAATAAGAGCATCTCACCTGTCTGTCACTTTCATGTCCAGCCTCGTCAGCTTTACTCAGGTAAAACTTCATCCTCTCCGCATGCTTATCATTTAAACTCTCCACCAGGTTTAGTGTCCTCTTACACAAAGCCTGACCAATAGGGTCAAAAAACACAAATATCAAGTCTGCCAAGTCACCTAAAACAGAAAAAGACAATTGAAGGTGTTATGTGTATCTCTGTTTGTTTGATAGTAAGTTGTTTAACATCATATTCTAGGGTATTTGAATATATACCTGATGATTGACAGATACATCAATTAAGATTTATAAGCAATCACGCTACCCATGCACTTAGCCATGGCTATGGACTACAAGACGCTTAAAAAGGTGTAGATGGATGGGTTTGTTTGGTTGGGGTTAAATGTTATACTCAGAGGTATTCACTTATGTGCAGACGGATTGTCCATTTCACTGTGCCTAAGTTTACTATGTAAAATTCACAAGGATATTACCAGACACTAACTAGATACAGTACAGAACATGATAACAAATCAGCTCCTTTCAAATTGCAAACAGAAAATCAGATACTATCAACGATAATAATAAATTACAGCTTACCGGATTTATTATCTAATATATATTTATTTACACTTAAATCAAGGGAGGAATATTGTGTTGACAAAAATTGTAATGTATTTTGTTTGTACCTAGCCAAAGTATAGATTGGTTGACATCAAATGGATATTTCATATCGCCATCGACCAGGCCAGGGGTGTCCACGAACGTCACCAGACTAAACTTCTTTTGCTTGGACGTAGAAATCTCTGTAGTCAGGTAATCTGTGACACCTAGGTAATGAGAAAACCAAATAATAGCTCATTACACAATTTGGATGGACAAGTCACCAAAGAAGTTCACTTTAAATAATAGCTCGATACATGATTTGGATTAACTGTACAACAAGTCACTAAAGAAGTCGATTTTATGTAAAAATGTACAATCCTCTGAAAAAAGAAATTAAAAAACAATAAAACAACTCTCTAATATTCAGCTTCTTATTAAGATGATCTTGATGAGATTTCTTTAAAGAAAATTTATAAAATGAATACAAGTTAAACAGTATGTTATACTGAGAATATAATCCTACGGGAAACTCCAGGTGAGACGATCAGCCAATCACAGCCCTTCATTTGGCAGCTCTCGAGATTTAGAAGAGACAGCCCACCAGAGGAAGAGCGGAGATTAACCAATCAAATTGTATATAAATTATATGTAAATTAATACATTATCGAGTATTTCTGGGTTTTATTCTCGTAGAGAGGATTTAACAAACTTAAACCATTTTCAGCCACTCTCATGGGAATTTTCATCAATACTTTGATTACAGTGTTTTTGTTTTTTATATTAATTCAGATTTCATTAATATTAATTAGGTGAATGACAGAAAATAACTTTATTCACAAGAGGATGAACTTTGGGAAGTACCGGTATTACAGAATAAGCTGTCAAGAGGTCTGATAAACATTCCTATTGATTGGTCTGAGACATCTGATAGATGGTTTATACTGTAAGGACCTGGTGTGATATACCACCATACTGAGTCCTGGTTATCAATACTAATGTGAGGCTATATACTAATATATTATTTAACCCATTTGCTGTATTGCAACTATGTTAGTCGCTTTACAGTTATCACATAGCAGCCAGTAGACTTACTAATTTGTATTCAAGCAGCTCCTCCACTTTACCAACCTAATAAGTCACTTTGTAGTAAAGTTAACCCACCAAGCCAACTGAACCCACAACTGGACACTTTTCAGCTAATCCAACGCTAGCCTGATCGGACACTGTTCAGCAAACACGGACATTTTTGCAGCAAACCAGACCTTACAACTTTGTTGGCAACTCGACCATCATTTTGCAGACTTCAAAACCGGCAAATTAGCAGTTAACCAAACCAGCTTTTTCGCCGCCAACCAGACCCATTTATAAGCACTAACCAGACCCGCCACCTACCAGGTCACTAATCGGACAATACATAGGTCAGCGTCTCTCCAATATGCCAGCCATTAACATATAAGAGAACACTGGAGACTGGTCTAAAACTCTCTGGTCTTGTCCATAGCTGTACTGACCCTCAATTGTAACCAAAGATCAGGTATATAAGAAATCTGACCGGCACATCATTATAAAAATGTGATTAAGTCCAAACATTGGATAGAAACGGTTAATTCTGCTAACACCTGGTGTGATCTATCGGCAAAATTGTTCAAGATTCATTGTCTGACAAGACACAAAGTTAACATAAATAGATAGCCTACTGCTATGAGCTGGGTACCTACCCTAAAACTGTAACATAAGATGTCAGACTATTACAGAGATTGATAGGAGTCGTTTTATGAGGATGAATGGAGGTCCCTCAAATTTAATGAAGACCCAATTCTAGCTGATAAATATTCAGTGTTCACTTTTTCAACTACACATATTCAATATTTTTATCGAAACCCAAATTTCCCTCATAGCATTCATTTAAAATACATACAGTTTTCATAATATCAAAGGAGTGACAAATCATTTTTCCTTTAGTGTATTGTGTGACCATGTTTAGGATTAACCAAAATCATTTTTTTTGTAAGATGTACTCTAAAGAATATGCCTTCTACCAATCCCTGTTCCGCTGTCTGGTTTTGTCCTTAGCATCCCTATACCAACTGATTAGCAATGTACAAAGAAACTTACAAACTGTACATCAGGCCATCAATTGTTTTCACAGATATTAAATCCAAACTCAAGGTGGGATTATTTAAAACAAAATTGATATTTCTGTCAACGTTTGATTTAAATACAGACAGACAAAAACCTGGCATAACATGGGGAAACTAGCAATGAGCTTGAGGTATTAAGCAAGCACTTGGTCTGAAGATAAAACAATTCTGTAAAATACAATTAAAACCAAATCAACCTTAAAGACTATAACATGAAGTTTTTAATTTGCAAATGTCTCTGTCTGTTGGATTGAATTTTGGCTGTCATCCTGAACCAGACGCCAACGGGTCTCGTAGACAGTTTTATTGATTATCCTGGAGAAATCTAGCAGATATGGTTAATACTACTGGATGAGGGATGCAGACAAAATGATTCCATGCTAACAGTCTATTATATTCACCTATCAACATAAGCTTTGTGGTCAAACTCCTCAGTGGTAGTCATGACATTTGTGGTCTGATTGACTGACGGGTGTTTAATGCCATACTCCAGCGAGTGTCTTTATATCTAGGATTGGAAATCTTCCTGTCAGATATCCTTATTTTCAAATTTTATGGCTGTCCATAATTTTCCACTTTCCTATCTTTCCCATGTTAAAAGTCAGAATTTCTACCCATCATTTTAACCATTTTGAGTAATCTGCCAGTCTCATATAAGTGCTAGCTACGAATTTGACTCCAGGGAGTGATACAACAAATAACCGTACAACAAATAACCATACATATTATGTTTTACCCCATGATAAGGGCATTTCACTTATATGACTGTGGTGTATTCCAACAATAATGATCACAAGCACAATTTTAAAATGTGAAATGTCTTGATAAAGTTATAAAGTAAGAAAGTTCCTACAGTGCTAGGTAAAGACAGCACTGTTACTCTCTTAACAAAATGCCCTGTGCCTGGATCCCAGACACCGTAGTTGAGGCTAACTCAAAATGCAACAAAAGGGATAGCTAATGTTCAAAGTAAATATGGTGTTGGTTAAAATATGGTATATGTATTTCTATAGGAGTGACATTTCTAAAGCTTACTTTCAAATGTAATTAAAATCAGGATTATAGGACATAAAAAAATATTCCAATTACGATAAAAAATGCACATGTTCATCTTCAGACAATATCCAATCGAAGTTGCAAGCAAGTTACTTTTTTAAGCTGGCCTTGCATGCTTGTTTTTTAATTTGGGGTTAAAGGTCGTACTCAAGGGTATTTCACTTATATGATGACATGCCAGCCCAATGGGTGAAGGAAATCACCCTCTATACCACTGGCAACAAAGACAGGATGGGACAATAACATGACGCAATACAGACACCAGTAACAGATCGGCTTCCGGTTCCCCTTTAGCTCTGAGAGTACCAGGGCAACATGAAGCTCCCTCCAACCACTCGCTACTTCTGTAAGAGATGCATAATAATTACCTAGACCGTTTTAAGGGCCATTTAAGAAATGTGTCTTAAAAGACACGAAAAATACATACAAGAATCTTCAGATGCAAAATTTGTTTTTGATTGAGGTTTTATCCTGTACTTAAGGTTATTTCACTCATATGATGACTTGCCAGTCCAATAGCTGTAGGAAACCCCTCTTCACACTATTGGCAACAAACAAAGACAAGGAAGGGCAACAAACAAAGACAAGGAAGGACAATCACATCAAACAAAGACATCATGAACAGACCAGCTTCATGTTGACCTTGAGCTCTGAAAGCACCAGGAACCTCTAACAACCCAATCAGCTCTACCATAACATAGACGAACCGCATTAAAACAAGAAAGTTTGAATCAATATATACAACTACAGTAGTCCACAGGTGTCATAAAACTAAAATTAGTCGGACACAATTTGTGGTATTGAGACCTGTATTAAAACCAATATGTATTGGCTACTATACATTTGACTGTTTTGGTACCAATATTACATATGGTCGACTGTAAGATCTGACAGCTCATTGAATTCAGTTGTCTGGGTAACCGTTAACTGAACTTATTTAACTACACACATGAGACCAGTGTCTGCTTTTGTGTCTAGCTCTAGTAACTCATTCTGGAACAAACAGCCTTTGTCAAAGAATTCAATATGCTGAACATCATTCCACAAGGATACATTCTGCAGTGTTGCAACTGTATAGAAATATACTTAAGTAAAAAGAATTTGTTTCTTGGGCTAACTAGGTATAAGATGGCTTTATGCATTATAACTTTTTCTGGGTTCATTCTGGTTCTAAGTGTTGAAGAAGTCGCTCATGTTATGGCCAAAGCATATGATAGAACTACAAATGAAAGGGAAACTGGATATCTCTAGAAGTAAATGATACTGTTCAGTGAAGACAAACTTCTTACAATGGTCTGTAACAGTATATTCAGGCAATCAAGCTATGTTGTCAAATATGCTAAAATGGAGTTGTTTGTGTAATATGCAGTCTTACTCATGGGTTTTTCACTTCCATATTAAGTGTGTTGCTGGTGAACAGAAGAAATCTTTCAATCTTCTTAAGTCAACAGAAAAATTTCTTGATTATATTTAATGTTTGCGTGGGTTTAACGGCTTACTCGAGCATGGGTTTAACGTCTTACTTGAGGGGATTTCACTTATATCAGGAGAGATTGTCCACTTTACAGTGTTCCTTGCCTTATTATGGTGGAAAACGTACAGAAAACCTTGTGAAAACCACCCCTGCGATTGCCGGAGCCACATTGCAGGACTCACTCATATACTTAAGGGTCGACTGACGAACTTAATCTTGTGAACAGTACATCAAAGTAGGATCCTTGTTTATATTTCACTTAAAAAGGATTTATATGGCTCTAACTCTTGGGATTAACCTTCACTAAATTACTAACTTTATGGGGGGTCTTTTCTTTGTTTGTACGTTTTGAGTTTAAACAGATTCTAGTTAAGAAAATGTTGATAGTGGAGTCCATCCATCCAGGATGACCCTCATAGTAAGGCACCAAATCGCCAGATGGAAATGTCATTATCTTAAACTTTATATGGCTGTAATTAATATATTATACGAAATTTTAGAGGACAGCTTTCGTTTGTGATAAATGAATAAACATACAGACTGTGATGAAAACAATGGTTTAACACTAAGAAAAGTTAAATAAAATTGGTGTTTAAAGAAAGTTGCATATATTTACTGAAAATAAATAGGTTGAGACAATAATTAGTTTGAATCGGAAAGCGAGTTGTTACATGTTTTTTCTTTTTTCTTGCCAAAAAAAGAAGAAAAAGTTTCTAAACTAAACACTGAAAAATATTTGTAAGATCTCCTGCTTAAATGTCTTTGACAGAATTGTTAAGAATTCCTTGCAATTTAATCTTTTTTGAGAGAAGTAATTTGAATCCCATAAAGACATTTCAGGAAAACAGATTGTCATACATTTCCTATGTGTATTGCATAACTTTTACTTTGACGACAGTCGAGATAATTAATTGTGACAATTATAGTGATATGATAATAGATTAGGGCGGTGTTATTACATCATACAATGTCTGAGGGCTGTGGTTACATTTTCTTACAAATCTTCGCCCCCTAAACTGGAACTAATAAAATAGTTGTGTTTTATACTGTATTAAAAGTTATTTGTCTCCAGGCAGCATGGAAGAAACCACCCTTGACATACCCTAAATCGTCTCAAATTTTGTCCAGGACAAATCCTAACTTTTTTGCTTGTTAGGACAATATTACAGCATGTAATTGAACAAATTTATGTTTTCTGACAAATGTTGATGCTTTCTAACTAAAAACTACATCATCTGCCTCTCAGACACAATTTCCAAGTCTACTAAATAGCTTCCAAAATAGTAATTTTATGGAGGAATTTGAGGTGATTTAAGGTAATGACACTGGCAACCAACAGGATAATCAACAAGATGACAAACAAAGACGCTAGGACAGATTGAGACAATGTTGCCCATTAGCTACACCAAGGCAACAAGAACAGGTAAACACCCGCTATATTTAATTATTTACCTACAGTACAACAGACCCTGTTTTATTACTTGTACATGTATGATTGCTCGACTGGTGTTTAACGCCATGCTTGATGGTATCATACTTATCTGATGGCAGTGACATTACAAAGAGTGATCAGCAACACAAGCATAAAGTGTAGTGTTCAAAAAATGCTCTATTGGAAAAATAATGTTCCTCCATATAGGTAACAGCATAAATATACTTCAACTATACTGTGTTTATCCAGAGGGCTCTTACATGTATGACTAGGTCTGAATCATTTTGGGTAAATTAAGAAGGTAGAAAGCACCTGGCTTCTTGACAAGACGTTGCTCATCCTGACCTGTGAAGGGTCGGACTTGTGTGACTAATTCATGGCAACTTGTGAGACTGTACACGTCTGGGTCGACAGACATAGGTCATTACTCCATCATAGATACTGATCAGACAGTCAGTGTTTTCACACAAGGGTTCAATTAAGGACTCAAGAATTGGGCGCAGACAGACGGATAAGTCTCGCTGACAGATCTTATTGATCTCTCAGTACCGTTTCAACATATCTATTAACGAAGACTGCATCAACAAGTAAAGATGTTAATAGAGTGGCAAGCCAGTTTAAGGCTGTCATTTCTGGATTTGTCGCACCCAACATTTACGACGCTTATTACAATGGTTAAATTAATTAGTTTAAATCAAAATCAGAATAAATACTGTGTTTTACATTTACAGGTAAAAAGTGAGAGACTATTACAAGTCACATAGGGAGTGCTTAATTGATCCCTGTTTACCGCCATGCTTAAGAGTATTTCACTTATATGAAGGCGGTGCACTTTCAAAGAGTGAACATATATAAATGCTCTGTTGGAAAATGCATGTTCCTCCATAGCCGACAGCATAAACATACTTCCATTATACAGCTCTTCCCCAGTCCAACCTGAGGGGTCCGCTTTTGAAGGCAGAATTTAGCAAAAATCAATATCTTAGTGAAAATACTAACTGTATGCACATATTCATGAAAGTCTGCAGCAGCAACTGTTTTTCAATGAAGACATTTGACATTTTTAAGTTAACGCATGCTTAAGAAACAGACAGCCCCACCTGGAAGATAAAGAGATGCCACGACAGAAAGTACATCTGTTCAAACTAACACGGACATATTAAGGAAATAGGTTTATCCAATTGGTACCTGTAGATTTTGCTATCCACCTGAACAGCTCTTCATCAGGCAGCTTGAGTTCAGAGATTACAAGGCTACCTGTTGAGGAGCCGACAGGTAACACAGAATGGACTTTTGGTTAAGTTGTTATAAATGGAGTCGACACAATAGGTGGACTCAACAGGACAACTGATATGCTTACAAATATAATTTGCGGGATTTTTTTTCGCCTTCTTCAAAGTGGAAGACTTCATCTTGTCTTGAGATTTAGGTTTAAATAAATCAAAATACAAAAGACATCAAAACTAGATTAGCTTCATGTTGCCCCAGAGCTCTTGGGTTCCCTCACAACCACCTGCACAAGGACTTTAGTGAGCCTCACTTGCCTTGTAACCGAAACCCATTTACCAGGTTTATTTTGATAGACAACTGATCCTTTACAGGAAAATGATGAATTTGGTTCTTACCTTCAATCTGTCGTAGAGGCTCAAAATGGGGGTATAAATGGAGAGTGGCATTGCCCTGGAACAAACACGAGAAAATATCAAAAGACTGTCAATCACTTGGTTGATTCGGATTGAAACTATCTTTTTACAGATAGTTGGAAAAGTTATGTCACCAGAGGAAAGGGAGCATGATTATAATACACCCTGACTTTAGCCACAGGCCTCTACAATAAGGTGGCATAGTTTTGGTCAAAACTACTGAGTTTATTAAAACATCGACATGGTATGTTTTTTAGACTAGAGTTCAGCTCTAAACAATTTGAACAGTTTATTGAAAACATTGAAGTGGTCAGTCAGCAAGTTCAACATATTTTCGACCATGCCTGCCATCTTGAACATACAGGCCTGTGCTGCATTCTTTTCTGGCATAACCTTCAAATCAGTCCTTAATTTGAAATTAAACAAAATTAAGTATCAAACTCAAAAATTTCTTAAAACTTCTCTAAACTTTTGTGAGATAAATCTAACATTTACTGCTGCTTTGCTGGTTTTTTGAATACATAATTGTGCATTTGTAAAAAATAAAAAATTAATTTACAATACAAACTTCAATAATGATCAAATTGGCAAAATTTGTCAAAATCAGTAGCAAACTGCAAATTTATTACAAACATTGCAAACAATTTTGTAAACTTATAAATCTGTTCTCCTGAAATAAGTTTGTATTACCTTGGGAAGACCTCGTTCAGTCTGTTCTCTACAGCACAGGCCTGACGTATAGTCTAAGTTTTTAGACAAAAACAGTTTAAGAACATTACTTTGTATTTTGAGCAAATTATTTTAACGAGTCAGATGACAAGAATTACTTACAGTGAGACTTTCCCTCTTCCTGCCACTGGTGACGAAGGTAAAGCCCTGGGTCTCGATGGCCACACCTGTTCTCTGAACATGTTCCTCCAAATACCTGAAACACAAACAAACAATAATATCTAGAATGGATCAAATAAGTAATTCCCCCCCAAAATGGCAAAGTAAATAAAGAAAAAAATGTCATACCTGGAAACAATGTTTTTTGCTAGAATACTGCACTCAATTGTTTATTTTCAGAGGGTAAACAACACTGTAAAATTTATATCAGGTCTTCCTTTCACTTGTGCATATAGATCAATTGATTGGTGTTTTAGGCAGTACTTTAAGAGTATTTCACTTATATGACGGTAGTGTATTCCAACAATAATTGACACTAGCACAACCAAAATGAGAAGCATTTCCATAACGTTATAAAGTTTGTTTTCCTCCAGTGCTAATTAATGACAGAGTTACTCCTCTTGAAACAAACAACCCTTAGCCAGAGGGCCATGTATGCATATAAAGTAGGCCTAACAGTATTTTTGTTAAACCACTACAACACAATATACATGTAGGACAATGTACAAATCCAGATAGCTATTCACGTTAAAGCATCAGGTAAATAAATAACTCCAAAGAGGTAAGTGTACCTTTCCCTTATTCAACACAACGACGGCTAAATAGTACGCCGCTGTTAACATTGAGAACAAAACATTGAGAACTACATGATTAACACTTATTAACAGGGCTATCTTATAGGATCATACACATCCACAATCAAAAGCCACCTGCACTGTCTCAATTCGTGGCAGCTGATTGGTCAGTGTCTGGAAACTTGAGGTAACTTAGCAACACATAAAAGTGCTCCAAATTCAACTAGATAGGGACCGATGAGTACATAGGCACCTAAAGTATCGGCTTTTGTCTGTAAATTGATCTTACAGATTCAACTTTGTATTAAAAGTGAATTTATTTGACCAAAAACAAACATATTTGGGAGACCATACGTGAAGAAATACCTACATGTTGTAACACACTAGATCAGTATAGTATAAAATAGTTAAAATGTATTGAAAATATGGTAAAATGTTTCCGATAAAATACATGAAAGTTTAAATCAAATGGTGGTATCTACATGCCATTTAGTTGTTGTACATGTATTTGGGTTTTATATTAGTTTGTTTGATTGGGGTTTTACGTCGTACTAAAGGGTATTTCACTTATATGACGACGTGCCAGCCCAATGGGTGAAGGAAACCACCCTCGACACCACTGGCAACAAACAAAGAAAGACGGGGCAAATACAGGACAATAACATGGACACCACAACAGATCGGCTTCCTGTTCCCCTCTAGCTCTGAGAGCACCAGGGCAACATGAAGCTCCCTCCAACCACCCGCTGGTTTTATATTGGACTCACTTCACTCATACAACACAGTTTCTGCCCAATGACAATCAAGAATGACAAGACCAGATAATCAGAAAGAGGCTAAAACAAAGACACTCCAAACAATACAGCTTCTTGCTGTTCCTGGAGTCAGAGGGCAGCCTTTAACTCACAATTAATCAATCAATTAATTGAATAAAAATTGATGAAAACAATAGCATGTTTGTACAAATATGCATTGAAAATTTGGGTTTATTCAAGTCCAAAATGTCAATATCGAAAACACAAAACGAACTTTTCTTGAGGAAATCAATTTGCAGCAAACTCTAGGAGCCTAAGGTAAGGTTATAATGGTGATTTATTGATTGGTGTTTTACACCATGGTTTAGGGTGTTTCACTTAAAAGATGATGTTGTTGAAAGGTGTATTTCAACAATAATGAACACAAACAAGATGTGAATTGTTTTGAAACTGTTGGAAAAGTAAATCTTCCTCCAGTGTTAAGCTAAGACAGCATTGCTGCTTTCCAAACAAACTGCCCCTAACCAGAGGGCAGGTCACAATGGATAAAAAGGACTAATTGTTCAGGTTCTACAAAGACTTGTTGGTTGCTCCAAATGAATATTAAATGTGTATTTATGTCATAAATATAAAGAGTCCTAATTATGCACTAACCTGCATATAATTGTTATGTCACCGACTCAATTAAGATGCTGCCAACTAAGATCTATTCTTATTTCATGCAAGCAGTGAGCAGGAACTTGGCCTAAAGCTTTGAGGAATAATCAAATATTTTGGGAGTGGTGCATCTGTCCCAATTATAGTTTGCTTGTTCAACAAAATTAAAAAAAAAAAAGAAGAAAGGTGGTGGGGGCTGTCTGGGCATAAACTGGGTATGCCTGACTAGCCATTCCCTTTTAAGGAAGACTAGTACATGTGAACCTCCCAATACAGGGCAGGATCAGAAGGATGTCTATAGGCACTGATAGATGAAGGTAAGAACTGTTACCCTCTAACCCTTTAGTTCACATACGCTTAGATTTCTAAGTATTCTTTCTGTTGAAAAAGCCTAAACTGGTCAATTAAGGTTTTTTGAGAGGAATATAGAAGCATGGATAGTAACATAACAAGATATTTTTTAAACCCAGAAGTTGTATATCCATCAAATATCTTGTTATGGTCAAATAAGGGACATCTTCCAAAGAGAAATGGAATCGGCTGTATTGCCAATGCAGTATAGACCACAATAATAGATACTGGGATATAAAATTAACCAATTATCAATGTTCCCCCAGAGACGACACATGATATATGAATAAGAGGACTACTGATAAATATTAGGTGTAAATATATTACATGTATATACAGATGTGGTCAATATTATATGATATCACAAACATATACAAATACCTACTTATTAATTCTAAATTAATGAGTTCAGAAATCGTTCAGCCGAGGTTTGTCAATTTTGTGATATATGTTTGTTGGTTTGATTGGGGTTTAACGTCCTACATAAGGGTATTTCAATTATATGACGACGGATTGTCCACTTCACACTGTTCCTTGCTTAATTGTGGTGAAAACTGAGGATACCTCTAGATCAGCCAATAACACTACTGTCTACAGATTCACCTTCTGTTCTACAGGTTTGACATATAGGAATTACATGAACATAATATTAGGTGTTACATATCTGTTATTGTTAAAACTAGGGGTGACTATTGAGGCTGATATGACTATTGCGATAGTATTGCGATAGTCCCAACTAACATTGCGATAGTATTGCGATATTAAGAGACTATTGCGATATTTTTGTAAATTTTTTAAACACATCTAAAGTAGCCATAACGAAGAAAAATAACTATTTCAAACAAGTTAGTATAAAACATATATATATCTACGTGAGATTTCTTTACTTGTTTAACAAATCACAAAGGCTTGTATACTACATGTTTATACTAAGTTGTTTGGCACCCTTGTCTCTGCATAGAAAATTATATATTAAAAAAACATATGTTGTAACAATATCACGGCTTTAGAATAAATCGACTTATAGGTTCAGGAAACTTATCTAAACTAGCCCATCTTCCGAACAATGTCTGGAAATTATGTTTACCAAAACAATTCATGTGTCTACAACTCATACGATCAGGAAAATAACTCAACTATTGAAACTATCGATATTTGCATCCACTATTGGCGATAGTTATCGATATCCCGTGTGACTATCGATATGTGACTATCGGATCACGGACTATTGCGATATATCGATAGCTCGATGCATCGTTACACCCCCATCTGGTAGTGTATCAATTGCTAAAATGCTAAGGGTAGTCTGAGTCAGTTTGTAGTGTATCCATGTTGTCAACTGTGGAGGAAAATTACGTTTCAAACGGAGCATTACAATTTACAAATACAAGTATCTTAAACACCACGAATCAATGATTTGAATTCATTTGTATATTCTTAACATTTCATTTTTATCCTTTTTAATCATAAATTTGGAAGGGTAATAATGGAGGGATTTGAAATTAAAACAATGTTCAACTTGTTGATCCTGATTTATCTTTACCACAAAATTAATTATTTTAAAAAAAGGAAGAAAATATGAAATGACACTGCAAGTACTTTAAACTTAAGCGCATTTTAAAATTATATTGGACGAACTTTATGCGTTTATCTGGTCATTTGACATCCAATAGCCTTAATTCTATGACAATAATATAAAATTTGAAAAAAAGTGAGATAAGCAGCTGCATGAAAGGTACCTATAGCAATTAAGATATGTTTATTTATTATTATATGATCGCATTCTAAAGATATCCTGTTTTTCCTGAATTTTTCTCCATGTAAAAAAAATATTTTAAGGGCAATAAATATTTTATTTACGTTCAAAAACATCAAAATTCAGTAGGGTTTACAAACTCATACAATGCACCAGAAGTCGAAATATTCAAGTTAGACCAGTTATTATATTAATATATAAGTTAGAAAAGGGGAGATAATTCTGCAAATTCCAGTTAGACGTAGTATATCAATAGGTATCCTTAGGCAACTAATATATATATTGAGACCAAAACTTAGTAATTTAATATGGTCACGGTCAACGGTTATCATTTAACCACGTTTTTAAGGGCAATACATATTTTTATTACTTTTCAAATACATAAAAATTCAACAGAGCTTAAAAACTCCAAGCAAATCATCATAATTTCCAATTTGTTGCTTTAGTGTTGTTCCGTACATAATTTGTTTATTACATTATTATGTAAATTAGGAAAAGGGAGATAATTATGTAAATTGCAATACGACAAAGTAGCATCTCGCTAGGGTTCCTAAAGCAACTAAGATATCATTTGTATGGCCACATTGTTTGGATAGCCTGTAAATGGTCGTGTATCAAATAATTACTAGTACTGAGTTGTTCTGTTCCCCAGCTATAGTGTTAGCTATACAAACAAGTTATACAGGCGACCGGACAACTGATGTGTACTTCACTGTCCCCATCCTCAACACAGGGGCTCGGTACCATAGAGGCCGTCACTGTATACAGAGAAAAGACAAGGGAG
>JAVFBX010178654.1:0-26028 GCA_034783855.1 Mopalia kennerleyi
TTCAATGAAACAAATTGAAAATCGTCCAGTGTACATTGAATTATTTTAATAAGTTTTCTAGGTATCAACCATTTGGGAAGACCTTTAAATCAAAGGTGTATTCCCCGGTATGTCGGGGGATGTCTCAAAAAGTAATCTGCCTTTCAACTTTATAATAACACATCACAATAATACAGGCGACGTGTATAACGATCAGTTGAAAAACAAAATGACCCCATACATCCATACCCGACTGTATGCTTCTATTAAAACACACTGCCCTTTATACCCTGAGGGCACAACATGCAGAGAAACTCAGCTTTTGATTTTCCGACCTCTTGTATCCTTACTTTTACTTTCCTCAGGAACAACATGCACAAAATCTTGGCCATTTTAACTATTTGTAATATCATCGATAAAGCTTTCTTATGATGATAATTCCATACTGTTTTGCTTGATGAATACCGATGTTTTTCCAGACAGTTTGGTCAACCATTGTATGTGTACATGTGAACTTTCCTTAACACTAGAATTGTGAAATTTTCATACTCAAAGTGTGACTTTGATAATATTCATTGTTATCAAACACTAACTAAAGTACTTGGCTGAACGACAAAATTTTTATTGCAAAACTCTTTCCCGATTGAAATGCTACGAAACGTTTAACAAAATTGCTTCAGAAAGTTTTATCACATTAATAATGACTTAAACTAAAGCAAATTACCATTCGCAGACGTTTTGCGTTGAAGCCTTCCTGAACACTGGCTCTATATGTGGAACGTCGCAATTGAGGAGCATTGTCGTTGACATCAATTAAGCGAATGACCACTTGTGTCGAATTCTGAAAAAAAAAGTATATTGTGAATAAATGAAGAGAAAAAAAAATTGCTTCCGGGATTCGAAGCCAGGTTACAGGCTTAAAATATATATTGTAAAATGATAATACTATATCCTCAAACAGATAGATAGACGCTTGTATTAAAACTACGAGTAACGTACAAATCTGTAAATACCTTAGAGAATAAATTAGTGGTATAGTAAGGTTAATAGGGTTTTGATACAATTTTCTGATATAACCTAAATAGCTTCGTTTGACTTATCATTTACAAACTGTGAATATGCTATACCATGAAATACCTGCTTTGGTGGAGTTCCTGCATCAGACGCCGATACAGTAATTACAAATGTATCTCGCATTTCTCGGTCGATTGCAATATCTGTCCTCGCTACATAAAGAGAGCCATTCTGGCAAGCAAAAAAATGTGTCATACATTTCAAGTTGAATATTGTATTGTATTGTATTTATTTCAGAATCCAACAGGCACAAAGGCCCACTTACAGGTCTGAATATATCGGGTTATAACGGTTATACATATATGTATCTGAAGTAAAGTGTAAAACATTTTGAAATGCGGAGTGCAAATTTCCCATAGGTGGTAAAATAAACTGGAAAGCGCCGCGGGCTGTGTATTAAGAGAGCTATCTACGTTTAATAAGCCCCCTAAGTTACACGATCGTCTGACGTTGCTATATATCCTTTAACGATACTTAATTTCATTGATGCCACCTTTTACAAACGTGTTTTTATTGTTGGTATCATTTATATACGTACCTGTTTTATCGCAAAGATGTGTGGAAAGTCTCCACCACTTATACCATATCTGACCATGCCGTTCCTTCCATCATCCGGGTCTTTAGCAATGACGTCACCAATATAAAATCCACTGGTGACGTTCTCGGGCATTTGTAAATCATGCCTGACTTTGAGGAAGGATGGAGCGTGATCATTTTCGTCTTGGAGGTGTACAACAACCGTCGCATTGATTGTCTACATGTAAAACAAATTAGCACAATTTGAAACTTTGGTTTAATTTAATCTTTAAAATATAATAATAATGTTGTCCCCCGAGCGAGAGCCATGATGACTAATCACTATGGGTCTCGTTAGAGAAACAGCATAATCAGTATCGCCTTAACATGTATACATGTGCACCATCATACAGAGTTTTACTAATTTTATATATTCATAACAGCTTTCCTTCGCTTAACCGGATTCAAATGAATTGTGTTTCTATTAAATTATATAATCTTTCGAGTACATTTTACCTGGTGAAAGAGACCATGGGGCATAAAGTAGTAATTGATGGATAGCTACTGCCCGGAAAATTATATTCCCCATCAATCGCAATTGCTTTGTATCTAAACCGTGTTGAGGTCACGCCATCTTAATTCTCTAGATCAGGATTCATTTGTTTCCGAAAAAGGAGAACCATTTTAGGTGAAGCAGCAAAATATCCAAAACAAGTTTAAGACAAACGTAATAGCAAAATTATTGGTAGGCTTATATATATATATTTTTTTAATCGACCAAAATCACACAGAGATTTGGATTCATGAAAACCGACGACTCATCTCTTGTCCTAAATGAACTACTAGAGACAAGCTTAGGAATAGATCTTAATCTCCAGTGGTTATGGGATATACAAATACGTTTGGACTATTATTTATGCCTTAAATCCGAAGTCGTTACCTGAAATAGTTTCTTTATGCAGCCGAGCTTAAACGTATCCCAAATTTAAAACATGGTGTACATTAAGGGTAAGGCAGCAGTAACAGAACCCTAAGATTTTAGGTGTTGCACTGTTAGACAATTAATATTCCTTAGGTGCTGAGTAAAGACTAAGAGTATAATTGCACTGCACTTAGTTACTGAGTTTAACATTTAAACAGTGTTTAGCGAAGTTAGTTTGTTATGAGACCAGAACCTACGTGTATTCTATCCGTGACTTGTACCACCAGTCTATATGCAGCCGTTTGTTCTCGATCTAATGGACGAGCTGTGACGATGTTAGCGCTGAAATTATACAATTGTAATCGTAGCTGAGTTATGACAAGCCATTAACAATCTCATTTGATTATGCTTTAAATTGATTTTGTCTTTGTTTATTCTCTCCTCATTAACACATTAACTGGACTAAGACTATTTTCCTGAGGAAGACCAACAAAAATAATACAAGCTTTTTAAGGCAAATTTCAGGTTAACTTGTAACCAGACGAACAATCAGCTTCCAAATCTTTTTATCGCAATAATTATGACATGAGAGTCTAAAGTATGGTGTAATTACTATATAACATAAACTGTAACTGATTAATCAACAGTGAAATCCGTCTGACAGTTATCCTACAAAACAATTCTTGTCCAAATTTGAACTAATATAAGCTTCATGTTGCTCACCTACGGGATATGGCAAACGCCTGGTCCTCATTGCCGGCTATTATTCCATAAGTTAGGTAAATGTCTTCATCGCCATCTTTGTCAAGAGCCTAACCAACAAAATAATTTGTCAAGTCACTTTTAGTAAACAGAAGGAAATATTTGCAGAAGAGAGCAATTTATCGATGTGTTTTATGGTCAGAGAAGACAAAAATGTTGCCGCAAAGGCAAAATAATACACACTTTTCCTTGTATGGTATTGCTCTTGGGAGGTGCAATGAATGTTGTCATTTCGTCAATTGGATTATGGCGGAGATTAAGATAGTAAAATTTGGATATGTATAAGTATACAATCCTATATATACAACACATCGATAATCTGGTTTGTTTAATCATCACTTGGGCCAATGAAAAGTAAAAGCATTTACTAAAATATCAGAACCACACAAACATGTATGTCAGTACAACGTGTTTCTGGGGTTTTGATTAAAAGGGTGCTTATTGTTTTAGTCTGGTTGGAGTAGTTGATGATCATACTTTGCTAAAACAAATGTTATTTTGATTTTACTCTATCTGTGACTAACATTTATCTCTATATGTCTTATCCCCGACGTGTGAGACGCTCAACTATGGCGCTGTCATTGGCCGACTATCGATATCCTAATTCCTGTTTTTTATCATTACGATTTCATGCAAGGACGATAGCACACACCAAAGACAAGACACGACAATTACAAGACGCCAGTCGAATAGGCCACAATAGATCGGCTTCGTGTTGCTTTGTACATTTAAGAGCACCAGCGCAAGACAAAGCTCCCTCCTACCACCCGCTCCTGTATTTGGAGCTTACGGGTATTATTTTATTTTTAGGAATGGCTTTGTTGTTTCAGTTTTCTGTGTCCACGCTTTTGTTGAAAGGAAGACACACAAATAACCTAGATATTGACAAACATGAGCCAGACCATGAATGTAATGCTTAATATAGTCCTTATGGCGAGGGTGCAATTTCTAGTGACATCACACATGAAAACAAAAGACGTGCTCGTTTAAACAGGTTTTTACACTGTTACAAAGAGTCATCAGCTGAGAATGTGTCACATAGTATATTCCTTAATCCCTACCTTCATATCAGCTATTGCTGTTCCGATGGGTGCAGATTCTCCTATCAGTAAAGGTGGTGGCAATCGAATGAATTTAGGCGGGAAATCGTTGGCTTCTCTTACATGTATTGTTACGGTTGCAGTCGAACTCCTGTGACAAAATAAACGATTCAGAACATGTAATCTGCATAACAAGCATTAGGTATAAAAAATTAAATCAAATAAAAAAGGCTTCCAAATGGGAAAAAATAGCAACCGTTCAGAATGATATTTTATTTTGTCTTAGGGTGTATTCAAAGGAATGAAAGGAACAATTTTCAGCCAGGAAACTTGAAATTATGTCGATTACATCACGTGACCTACAGCCCTTATAAGTATTAAAAAGCAAGGTTGAAACAGTATTGATTTTGTTAGGCTTACAGTCGATCTCTCTTTGAAGTGGCCTGATCTTCAGCCTTGATATGAAGCGTATAATATGGAAAGTCTCTGTTACGTCTGAGATCTCGTAGGCTTCGCCCAATTCTTAGATTACCACTTGCATCTATCACAAATCGACTCAAATCCTTGATGGAGAATCTTCCCCAGCTATTAGAAATATGTGCTATTTGGTAGGTGACCGTGCTGTTCTCTTCCAAATCCAAGTCTGTGGTCTCCAGTCGGTTACTATCCTGAAATGGATATATTGGTTTAGGTTGAGACATTGAGTACGTGGTTTGTAACGCCGTGTCCAGGACACGCAACTTATGTGACAGCGGTGTACGGTACTTATAATTGCCAAAGAGCAGCACAACTCTACTCAAACGCAATGTTAAGCGGTTCGTATAAATTGTTTAGTTGGACTGATTGGTGTTTAACACCGTGCTCAAGGGAAGTTCATTTATATCGTAAAACAGCAATTTGCCACACTAAAGTAACTTTTCGCTAATCGAGGGTTTTATTACGAAATTTTTTCACTAGCCGAGCTTAATCGTGACACGCTAGCTGATTGTGCGCCTACAAGTTCACTGGCAGCCAATCAATTGCGCGGCTGTAGATTGTGATTTACAAAGCGGCTCTGTCCGCCAAGGGTTGTCATGTAGAATAGCTCTGAATAAAACACTTGATTAGCGAAAATGCTAAGTGCTTGAATAATGGCCTACTCTCAAATAAATTGTCCTTACCCACAGATCTGTAAAGTCGTCTAAGATTCACTCATAAGGCAGCAATGACAACCGTAAGGTAACAACCAGATTATTTAGAGAAAGCAAATGTTTGCTTTATAATGATCAATCCCATGTAGACATAGTTCAAAAATCACAAGGAATAAGCGTAATAATTCTACTTAATTAATGGCGTGTTCTTACATTCGTGATAGATATTCCAACTGGATGATTGTCCTTAACGTGGTACTCGTATTTCAGTTGGCTGAATTTAGGTGGATTATCGTTGACATCTAAAACCGTTATCTCAATTCTCGAGGCTTCTTCACTTTCCAACCTCTCCAGTGAATGGGACTCGACGGCTTTCACCTTGGATTAGAATACAACAAAATATAACCATCTGTTATTAGAGAGGATTGCAATACAATGGCGCTCCTTTGTTTGCCTGTTGCGAATTTTCCCCAAGAGTATTTCACTTAAGACCATTTTGTTGTGCCAGTGTTTGATGAAAAACCGGGATGAAATCTCGTATAATATAATTCGCTATTTCAACAGTGAACACGACACATTATATATTTTATCTGGATTCGCTAGTGCCACTAAAACCTGTGCAGTACAGCATTACAGTGACCACCGGATCCCAACTGCTGGACCAGTGCGACTAGACTAGCATAACTCGAATAAATTTCAATCAGTAGATTAATGTTCTAGTTTAACTCGTATCCAGGATTTTGAACTTATAAGTCGCAGGTGTACTGACATGTAAATAGCTGTATACCAGCACTATGACAAAGCTAGCGTGACTTATCCAGAAACATAGTGATCTTTGTGAGATGGTTAAACCAAATAACATCTAGAAGTTTAATAAAACACTAAGACAAGACAAGGAATAACCTTACTATAAAAGAAAAAAAAGAAGTCTAAATATGTCGCATAAATATATTGTTGCACTTACCATTCATCTCGAGAAACGGTATTAAATTTACAATTTAGGTACACAATGACAGTGTTCTCACCCATAATGTAACGGTATCGTTCACTTCTCGGTTGATGTATTCGGGCCGGTTCACCCAGACCATTCCACTAGTGCCGTGTATAGAAAAAGCGTCGTTTGGATTATGAACAAGTTCATACTTCAGTCGTTGATTCAAGCCCTAATTGGATGAAATAATATACTTGTGTTATTGGGCCATTGAGTGTGTTTTACTTTCATTATAACACATGTATTTGGTGATTGTCATAAATAAGCCGAACTATTTTGTAAGATCAAAAATAAAACTCTCATAGGTGAAAGTTATGTTTATACTGAAAAAGCAAAGGTAAAAAAAATACTAGAGCATAATGGCAATCAGCCGGATACGATAATTATCGTGTTCAATATCTATATCTGAATATTCATATTCCAAACAAACCTAATAACAATAGAGGCAAAAATAAAACTTCATATTTATAATCCTTAGAAGCCAGCTATATATATATATGTGTTCATGAAGATTTAATTCTGCCATTTGTGCCGCGCAGGGCTTAACGTGAATATAATACTCCAATAGTTGCTGTTGTAATGACCTATTTGAGCACACCGTCACTCTTTATTATATTTTGTTGTTTATTTATTTATTTATTTATTATATTTTTTTAATTATATTTATTTATTCTCCACAGACCATTGGCGTCCAATTACAGAGTTGATAACAATAACATGATGAAATTACATAAATATAATATAAACATTAAAAAATATAGATTAACAAATATAGATTACCATACGTATAAAATACCACGTAAAATATGTACAACTATAATACCATATCGAAAACTATTTAAAATACATGCATCTTTTAAGGCCTATGCATGTTAACAGTATAAAGACATACGTAGTCGTCATCAGTTGCCTCTACTGTTATAACAGGCATGCCTCGTCTAAGGACAGGATACTCTGGCACAGAAGCTCTGTACAACAATCTCAGGAATTTGGGAGCATGAACATTGCGGTCTTGTACATGGACATTGAGTTCTGCCGTCGTTGATTTTTGATGATCGTCAGTCTGATAAGCCTGTAACGAGCAACAGTTGAATGCGTTGAGACAAAAATGTATGTTGGGCTCGACGGTGCAGTCATCTTGTTTTGACATAGATCTTACAAGACGGCATAAGTACCCTAGTTTTTCCATATATCCGGCGTTAAATAAAAATTGATATTTGATGTGATTGCATTTTTCATAATCTGATGTACTTATCACTAAAAGTTCACATATGAGTGTATGCCACTCGTTAGTACTTGGAGTAAAGGTGTTAAGGTAAACTAAATGAAAAGGATTGGTGTAAAGAGTTGATATAACGTGAGCTTGAAGAATACCATATACGGCTCAATCTGGTTACTTCGTCAAATATACTCCACAATTGCGCACAGTAAAAACATTTTATAATGGCGAGAGCATGCAAATGCTGGACAGCTTCGATTCTGAAGACTAGAAATAATCAAAGTTGGCGGGGATCCAATAATTATATTCAAATTTCAATGTATTGGAAATTGAATCAATATATTAAACAGAAAACCGACAGTGCATGTTTTAGGTTTAATTCTCACAATTATTTATATAACACCAAATAAATCGGTTTATCTAGTGTTTTATCTCTGGAACAGAAGCGTCTGTACTTTGCTCAGAATCATCTCAATAGACATTATTTTCTGCTTATCGTTAAGTGTTGCATATAAACAAAAAAAATATGAATCAAGGAAAAATTATTGACAATTCTAAGGCGAACTTCAAAAACAATCGAGGCACCCTTTCGAACAGCACGTTGTCTCCTTCATAACGCAGCAAATTGACCTTCTCTATGATTGACACCTATATATCGAAGACGACGCAAGCTTTTGTGTAAGATCTGCAAAAGTTTGAGGTGTCCAAAATAAGAAATGAAAGACTGGCGATCAAGTTGATCTCACAGCTGGTAATGTCAATATACATATGGATTTGTTTGCTTGGTTGGTTTGTTGGTTTGGGTGTTAACGTCGTACTCAAGGGTATTTCACTTATATGACCACGGAGTGTCCGCTTCACACTGTTCCTCTCCTAGTTAAGATTGAAAACCTTGAGGAAACATCGTATTAAATAGAACCGCTGCGATTGCCGGAGCCACACCATGTTACAGACTCATTTACCTGATAGTCGACAGACGGACTCGATCCCGTGAAAGATACATCGAAATTGGATTAATAAGTGCACACGCTATTCAATAAACAGTGAGGTGTGTAGCATTCATTGATCACCATCAGCCGGAAAGTCATGACCCCAATAATCATTGTCAATAAATCTGTAATGTATGCTCACTAGAAAACTAAATTAAAGGCTCAACTTCAGCTATTTGTAATGTTGAAAGGAAGGACCAGCTGTAATAATGGAGAAAAAGATACCTGTTCATTGCATTCTTCTAGTCAGTTTTCTGCAATTTCTAAGTGGTTGATGCAATATAATGTCTGCTATTTAGGCCATGTAAACACTATAATGCAGATAAAACACTGGTTCAACAACTGAAAGGTTAATAACATGAACAGTGCCAGTTACTCGAAAGACGAGTAGCCGCTAACACCAGATTAAACACAGGGTAAGAGGTAGGATAAAATTTAATAGCGCTGCGAGAAACCGGACCCTGTAGTTTAAAGCACATAACACCCCAATAACAGACGGAATGTTGTCTTTGACTAGGATTTCAAGTGAGCAAATAATTGGTACCTGTACGATGAAAGTAAAATTATGAAACCCTCTGCCTGCGGTCGTTCCTGCCCTAGGCATAGTTTCAGTCTGACACAATCGCCCCGAGTCACTCTCCACGTTAAAAAACGTTGACCAATAGCGATACTGTCCTGGTTTACCTTTAACATATATTCATATTGTCAAATACGAATATGTTCTCTTCAATCGGATTAAAATTACAGTAAATTAGACAATTATGCTGCTCTAATGGAAGTTTTGTTTCAGCAATATTTACTACAATTAAAAATTACCATCATCAGGATTTACGTACAATTCTGAAAATACACGAAATCCTATAAACTGTCTATTAAAAAATAACTGCTTAAATTAAAACGTAGCAGTAGAAAAGAAATAAAGATCATTATGATAAAAAGGTTATCTACAAACCCGACAGGATTCTATAGTTGATTGGTGATTTCTTAACAGGATCTTGGTCAACTGCCAACATAGGAGGAATCGTCACGTGGCATTCAACTTCCTAAACATAGAAAGCTATGATGTATAATAAATGGATAATAAAAAAAATATATAAAAAGATAAAAACAATCTTTATTATACTGATATAGAAAATAATCATTTCGGGGACCGAATCGTTTCGAAGGCACAGTTAAAATATACGTTGTGAATAAGCCAGTATAAACCTGCCAGGACAAACACCACACAGCGGCAGTTGTTCTTTGGTAAAGTAGAACCACTGGCAAGTCCCCGAATGGACTGCGCACATAACCTCGGATAAATCTGCGGTGGGTAAAGAGTTTCCATTTGTGTTGTGGCCAGAGCCAAATGTACTTATAAATTACATATGCGTCTTCTAACGCCATATAAAATTCGCTAGGTTCATTTAAATGTGTAGATAATGTGAACAAGCCGTATATATACTTCTGGTGAACAAAATGCTCGATTTTGGTGCATGTTCATACATTCTTCACGACCGAGCGTAGTTATAATACCATAGCAAACAGAATGAAGCAAAATAAATTTCGAAATGAATTAAGTAATACAGGACTTGCGGTTAAAGTCTCAACGATATATAGTTGAGATTTTTTTGATTTTTTAAAATAAAAATCTCTGTTTAAAGAAAATTAACTTTGTTTCTGTTGTTCGTGTGCATCATTATGTTTATATTGCTGATCAGAAGAAATTCTCATTAAGCTGAATTGAACTTCTCACAAAGTCATTTTTTTTAACCAATGGTTAAGCTAGTAACTCCATGTCAAAAAGTGTTAATATGGCGGCTATAAGATGGAGATTTTACCAGAATAGGCTTTTCGCCAATGACAGTAACATTGTAGACTTTCCTGGAGAATCTTGGCCCCTGGTCGTCACTATCCTCTAACAACACTGTTAACACGGACTGATTCTTCAAGGGGGGATAACCGCCATCCTGTCATTAACAAACTTATAATATTACATAATTGTATAACTTTGATCCAGTTAAGTGCATATGTTGTATGTACCTTCTTTCTATAGTTAAATATGTTTCCATTTAATATATTCAGGGGTAAAATAAACCTTTGACGCTTTATTGCCACCTTTAATCATGCCATTACTACAATCTACATTATGAACTAGTAAATCGAAGTAAATACGTTTATATTGACATACGTAACACATGAAAGTTATCTCTCTTAAGGTATATCCGTTTATAAATATTACTTGGACTGTCTGATACATTCGATATATTAGACATTATACACGGCATGATAATGTGTGTTATTTATCAAAAAATATTTTCGTGGATAGAGATAGCAAGTCTTTACTTGGCGAAAAAATCTAGTCATTCTATAGTTAGCTTCTGTAGCTAACTAGCTATACAGTTGGCAAGGATATGACCCTTTCAGTTAAAGCTCTCTGTATCTATACAGTTGGCAGGGATATGACCTTGTTGGTTAAAGCTCTCTGTAGCTATGTATAACTACAGGGACATGACCCTTCCAGTTGAAGCTTCTGGGCTCGACTCCTTACACTATCAGAAAAACATTATATCTAAAAATAAATATATCTAATGGAACCCTTTAATAAAGGTTCTTCAGTGAGCACCTGTTCCAATTATTTCTCCCTTTCTTGTTATAACAAAGAAACGTTTTTGAGGCAATGGGTTCCATATAGAACCATCCTCTTTTTATTTCTAAAGAACCCTCAAAGAAACATTATTTCTCAGACTATAGTGGAGAGTTGGACCCGTTTATGTCTCAATTATAATGATACACATATCAGTGTATCTGTTATTAAACAGGTTTAAATGTGGGAAACATTTAACTCACTTCAGTTTCTATGACCAGATTATATTCTCTCGGACCATGGTCATAGTCCAAGCCTCCGATGACTATAACGTTACCCTGGCGATCAACTCGGAACTTATCGGAAGCTGCATAGTCGATACCAACTGAAGACAGATTCTGGAAAATAGACAAGAAATATGAAAGTTTGCTGGAATTTTACTACTTTTGCAATAAATGAAACATTGGACATAATTTTCGGTTTTGTTGTAATTAAGAACAGTGTAATATACCGCAACACATCTATTTATATTTGCGTTACTGTCCATGTTAATTTTCTACGTATTATATGACGAAAATGATTTAATTAAAAGATATATCAAAAACTACTTATCATATGTTTGTTACATAGCTGCATTGTTTATCACTTGATTCCTAGGGCATACATGCTAGTGGAACAGCCGGTAAATCCTACTCCTGGGTAGTTTGCCTGCAGTTAATTGGTATATGTTAAATACAACTCACCAGCAAACGGTATTGTTTGCGCCTAAACTGTTCGTCCACATCAAATGGGTCATCAGCTACGGCTTTGTATATAATTCTCTGGCTTGGGACTGCCTTCAATCAAATATACAAAAATCAGTAATGGCAAGCGGAAGTTTATTGGTTAAATTCAGCTTCCCTGACAAGAACAGGTATTTAAAACAATTAAACAATATATATTGCATGTAAATAAATATCTGGTGTTACGTGTTATATATAAAATTTGTTTTCGCATTTTTTATGCAATACAAAATTATTACTTGAGGCATGCATCCATGGAACTTAAGGCTAAATACATGTCGATTACACGATAAGTTATATTCAAAAGTGATTGTTATCGTCGTGGTGATTGAATGCAGATATGTTGTGATGGGTGTGCTCTTTCGCCCTATATCCAGGTGATGACATTTATACCTGATGCCGGGATCAAAGCATACATTAAATATCAACTTTTGAAAATGAGATAATTAATCCGTCTTTCTCTTTTCTTAAGTTAAAGAGTTTGGCCAAAGACAAGGTGTATATGTTAAACACAATCACCGTAAATGACACTGAAATACGCCTGAGTCAATAATAAAAATACTAGCACAGGAGAATAAAAATATATAAAAAGAGCAGGTTACAAGATAAACACAGGAGAAAGAAAATAGGAATAGGACATGATAAAAGACAAAAACAGAAGAAAAGACAATATATACAAAAACATTCAATTTGTTTTACCATCCGTTCGTTGAACTGTCATAACTGGGACTCGAACCAAGTTGTTACTTTAGGTACAACGGGAAGGTTATATACTTTCTGGAGTTGCGCTTCTTTATATATCTGTTTACAGTCCAAATCGACAGCTCGCCAATCAAACCCCAGGCGCTTTGTTGAACTAAACGTCAAAAGCCACTCCGATGTTTCAGGGGTGGCATTAAGGTTGGAGTTCTTTACTCCAAAGTTGAAGTCGTCCAATAGATCGTTTGGGACGTTTGGGGTGTCAATATGTGGTAGTTCGACGATACTGACTAGCAACGACTTAAATGCGCTTTTTATTGCAGTGCACTTTTATTTTATTTTATCGTGAAAAAGGTTTCATTTAGCAAAGATTGAAATTAACTGGAAATAAATTTAAAAGGATTACCAAAGCTTAAGGAGCGTGTTTCATTTTTGCGTTCTAAATTCCTGTGAGCGAGACGTCTTAAACAATCGGTTGCATGTTGTCTCTCAGACCAGCGATCGCCAGTACAATTGTGGAATTAAAGAACTCTTATAAAATACTTAAGGTTTCAGAATATTTGGTACCTCTTCAGTGGACACAGTAGCTGGTAGATTGACGAACACTGGCGGGTCGTTTACGTCCTCGACGATTATTTCAATGGCAGTCTGGAACGACAGCTCAATCTGGTATTGAAGCAAAACGTGTTAAAAACAGATACAGTTTGTGTATTATATTTGTAGCATGGTTTCAATTTGAGCACGTAAGGTTGGCAAGGGAGGTAATCCGTTATTTGATAGGCAATCTTCTATCGTCAAAACATTTCCCGAAAGTGATGCTTTTTAATGACGTCACACACGTTTATTCCTTGTGGCGTTAGTAAAAAACCACGAGTTTCGTTTGCTTTGACGTCAAAGAACACTTGATATTTCTAGTTGACTAGGTATATATAAGTGAAATGTGACTTTTCACTGATATAGATTGATATTAGATTAAATGGTTGTGATCGATTCAGGCCTACATTTAGACAGCATGTTTAATCCGGAATTGGTTTAACAAGGAAATCGTTTTACCATCCATAATGTATCAGTGTTCTAATCAGTAGTCAAGGTAAATGGGAATAGTAAATTAAAATAAAAAGGGCTCACTTGATATGGCTCCACAACCTCCGTACATGACACATTAAGAAAGAGTCGCTCACCCTAATCAAAGAAAACAATATGGAAGTCGATGAATTCGGTATATGTAGGTATATATATATATATATGTAAAACAATAACGCAGATATTTATCATATTTTTTATATTTAGTGGTGTTGCAGGCATCTTCTACAATTTTGGCCTTGATAGATACAAGAAATTGTTTGTATTGACACTGACACTCTCTCTATATATTTTATTTGGTAGATAGATTTGATAGAAAATGTGTCATTTGTGTCTGAAGGGATATGTTGGTGAAACCAAACTCCTTTCTTCCGATTAGAGGCAATAATCATTTGAGTTCCCTTAGGTTAAAACCAATATCCCCAGTATTGCTGAACATTTCTCTTTTCCTGATCATTCGGTTAAAGACTATTTTGAAATCATGCTGATTGAAAAAATATAAATTCTTTCCTCTGAAGAGAAAACCAATCATTTAGAAAAAGAAGCTTATTGGATTAAAACTTTTCAAACGTTGTATCCTCCGGGTTTCAAGCCATAACCAGATAAAAAGGACGAACAACGAAATAATACCTTTTGTATTCCAAAATGACCAACTTAGCACCTAGTTTGTAAGTCTATTTATACAGGAATATCAAAATATTGCCGGGTGACTTTTCTTATACCGCAAATATAATTTTCTGCATATTTATCTCATATTATATATACCATATAAATGGTCATCTTCTTCTCTCGTGATGGCTATAGGTTACCCATAACCCCTCGAGATTAAGTTCTATCTAGAAACTTGTCTCTGGGAGTTTATATAGAATATGATTTATCGATATAAATTAATCGACATCCCTGTGCCAGTGAGTTTAGTTTTAGAAACATACAAAGCTATATAGGCCTATGCTTTTAAGTGAAAACCAATACAAACTATGACAGCAATATGAAGGACGTTAATATTGCTGTCATAGTCTGTATTGGTTTTCACTTAAAAGCATAGGCCTATATAGCTTTGTATGTTTCTAAAACTAAACATATATATTTTGTACACGATTTCTTGAACCTGCTATAAATCCAAGTTTTTTAAAATGTCAAACATACCATCAGAATGTAACAAAAGATGTCTAAACTCTACAGTATCTCGTCGTCTGTCAAAGAGCTGTCTGCTCCCAACTCAATCACTTTGTCGTCCAACCAAAAAGACTTATCATTGCGTTGGTGTGGCTTTGTTGAACTTAAGCCGCCATATAAGCGAAAAATCTGTAAGGCCTTAACAAGCAATTAATCAACCCACAGTATCCCAAGTAACACAGGAATGACATTTCCAAGGTAATGCTACTTCATTAAAGAACAGTTTCCGAAAGACGTTTGTTCAATTTGACCTCTCGAGTTAAAGATTGCTGCCGTGGATTTACATAACGGGTAAGAGGCATCAAAACGTGAAACACAGAAATTACAAACAAAGAATGTTTATCAATTGCCTAAATTATAAGTTGCTGGCCACTTTATGATATGTGAATTACTTTAGCACGTGATGGTAACGACAGTAATCAATTGGACGGACAGTATGTGCCTGTATTGTTGTGTGTGGAACCCTCACAGCAACTGTTCCAAGTATTTCTCTCTTTCTTCTTATTACAAAGAACCATTTTTGTCGTTATGGTTCCATCTTCTTTTCTGAAGAGCCCTCAAAGAACCATTATGTATAAGTGTAGTGTATATATTATCCTTACCCGTTTAGAGTTAAGCTTTCGACTTGTTTTTAAAATCAGTTCAACCGGGTCGAAATCCAAGAAGTTCCGAGCACCACCAACCACTCGCGCTTGAGCTTTAACTGCCGGCTTGTTGAACTGTTTAAGGAGTGTTCCTGCAAAATACAATATATGCCAAATATAATTTCCTGTGGAGTGTTTGGCGTATGTTTGAGTTATTGGCAGCCCATCAAGAGATTTTACGTAAGATTATTTAGAAAAAATAAGACAACCGGCGCAGCCAACAAGTATTATTAACATAGTTTGATTGACACGAATAACGCAAAATTCAAATTCTTTCATAATGCAAAATTACATGCAACTTAGAAATAAAAACAAATTCATTAATAACATAGCTTTTGTAAGTCCAGTGAAATTATTTGAACATAAATTAGACTCCACTTTATTTATACAGTCCGGTGGAGTCTATATTTTAAAGCTATTGCTGTTGTTAGATATTTTTACAACTTCAAAACTGACAAAGCTATGTGTATAATTGTTTAGAAACTTTTCAGCAGTAGTGATTCATTTACATTTTAATCTTAGTTAAACTTTGAACAAAAAGTATTCTGAACTCTTACGGTGTACTAATTTCGATCCTAGTAAATGTCTTTTAAAACACGCAAATGTAGTGATGATTCTAGTGATTCACTGCGAAAGTTATTAAAAAGTTCTTAAGAAAACCTATAAAGGGTTGCAATTCAAATTTATGTTATGACTACACCACGAAATAAAATAAAAACTACTTACCAGGCAAAACATTTTCTTTGACTCTTATTTCTAATGGGATTTTCTTTGAGCTCTGGTCAGGTGAAAAAAACTGGACACAAACTACAAAGTGAAAATACAACTTTTTCATATATTGGTTTGTTTGTTTGATTTGAGTTTAAAGCTGTACTTCAGGTTATTTCCCTCAAACGACGACGTGTCAGCACAATGGGTCAAGGGACTCCCCTCCCCACACCCCCACACCACTGGCAACACATAAAAACATCACAAGACATACATGTATACAGGGCACTCAGAAAACAATACAGACATCACAAGCATATCGGCTTCCTGTTCTTCTTCAGCTCAGAACGCACCAGGACAACAGGAAACTGCGTCCAACCACCGGCTCATATATTGGCAACAAGGGTTGATATCTACATTACTACCAATAGTATAATTAACAAATCCGTCATATTTTCATTAGTTTCATCGTTGTCTGAAAACACTTTTTTTCTCTTTCTTCTGGCTTGAATAAATTCTACTTTCAGGACATTATGAAGACTGAAACACAGATACTAAATTAACAGCAGTAGATGATGGTCAATATAGTCACTTTCTTAACGACACAAACATATTTTTCAGGTAAGATAAGTTTCAACTAATAGAAAGGGTAACGCAACATGAAAATAAGTTTAAAGCTATCTCGGGAATAAGATTGAAACAGTGCAACCGACATATGAAAGTTGAACAGTATATGGTAACCATCAAATACATGCCCACCAAATAAAATATACAATCAAAAATGAGTTCGCAAATAGGTCAATAATGGCTGTATTACATAGTTCTTGAGGATGAAAACTCGAGTATTCAGTACATTGGATAACGGAACAATGCAAGCCTATAAAAAAACAGTATTTATGATAGTGTAATGATACATGTTCCTTGATATCATATGATTTCTTTACCACAAAAAATATTATTTAATTAAGCTATATATTTGAACAATTTAAACGAATACATAGAATAAAGGCCTGCTATCGTAATTAAGTGACGTTTTATTATGAATGATTATAGGTAATCTATAGATCTACACATGCATGCAAGAATATATTAAGTATACCTTGGGCGTTTCTTCGGACATACATGTGTATACATGGCTAAACGTTGTAAAGATTTTGCACGAGGCGTCAACCCTTAAAATCACCCTAATCTTAACATTGCTGAAAAATAGTCAATTCCTGAGCTATGCCAAAATTGTTCATAGCTTTCTTTGTTTGTTATCCACATTCAAGTTGCGCAATTGAATCCTTATTCTTTGGCACTTCCTTCTGAACTCATACATTTTGTCGGTGAATATTCACTTTTTATAGTAATAGTAACATAATTAATATTAACAAAATTTGTCAGTCATACGCATATTATCCTATACATATTATATCGTGTAATTTGCGAATAAACACACATGTTAACATAAATACATGTGAAAGCATTGCTTATCTTTAAAAAGCACGTACGTAACAGTCGGTTTGATTGATTGATTGATTGATTGATTGATTTCTTTGAGTTGATGCCCACCAGAATTCAAAAATACATGATTATGACAGAGTAGTACAATTAATACAAGGTATTACATACATGTTCATGCGGAGAGTAAACCTGTTAACAGTAGGCAATATGTATATCTGTGAGTGAATATATAATGTATAGTTGCCACAAAGCTTACACACACAAAAATACTCCATCAGAGTATTACTGACATTTTCATGCGGAGACTAAACCCCGTTAACTGTAGGCTATATCTGTGAATAAGTATAATATAATGTATAGTTGCCACAAAGCTTACCCTAAAAAGAATACTCTATCAGGGTATTACAGAAATTTTCATACGGAGAGTAAACAACACATATTGCTTACTCTTTTGCATATTTATTTTATTATGTTGGGCACATATAAATATATATGTATGAAGCCTATATAAATATAACGTTATTATTAGAAAAGCACTTATAAAACGAGTTCTACTTACAAGGTTTATATACGGGAAACACCACGCCACTGCTACTGAACTGCCCAAAAGAAAGTCCAAATAAACTGTACCAAATACCACAAAACAATAATGTTAGTGCTTCCATACTTTTAGATGTCTCAGGAAAAGTCTACATCCATTCTGTGCTGAGCAATCGCAGAGACACAATACGTGGAGCTAACACGCAATGTGTAAAATTGAGAGTTTACATCCGCTTTGGTCTCTAACTTCACGTCATCTTCTGATCTTCTGAATAGTATCCAAGTCACGATGCGGCTACAGACTGGTATATAACTGTGTTGTTATTTTGTTTGTGAATAACGCCCCAGACATCTCAATTTGAGTTAAGACCATTATCCGGTCCTACTTATACCAGGATAGGCTGCTTTTCTGGAGACGCTAACGTTAATAGTTCTATATGAAAAAATGTATCAGAGAAACTTGATATTTCCAAGGTTTTGTTTTTAGAAGTAACAATATCTGTATTACGTTTCAATATAATGTAGAAGATGTACCATATGTTTTACCAATGTAGACGAGTGGTTTCGTTTTGTTAAAAGCTGGCAAATCTGTTGTTGTCACGAAATGTAACTAATTGTCGTCTTAAATCCCCCACGCATGCTTGGGTTATATTAAATTAGTAAATATTATGACGCAAAAATAATAATTAATAAAGTGCTATCATCTCCTATAGCAGTCAATAGAGAACTGTTTCTTCTGTTTAAAGGGTATTCTCCCAATATTAAACTGTCTGACATTGCATGTCTTAGACATAGAAAACAATTATTAACAACCGTTCGAATATTTATCACGTCCAACACGTAAAAAAATTCAAATTTTTGGGAATATTTTTAAATGATAAACTTAACTGGAAAACACATCTTGACTACATAAGCAAAAAAAATTCACGAAACATTGGTGTCATCAGCCATGTCAAAGATTCTTTAAATAAAAGGTTTTTGTTTATATTATACTACTCGCTTATTTATCTTTATTTAATTTATGGTATTACTCTCTGGGGTAATACTTACGAATCCCATTTAACACCACTCTTTTTAATCCAAAAACGTGCTGTACGTGTAATTAATCAATCAAATCGTTTGGATCATACAGCATCAATATTTCTGAAACTACAAATCCTTCCATTTTCGCTTCTCGTCCTTTATAGTAACTTAGTTGTATCTCATAAGTTCTTTCATAACCAGGAAGCAATTCCAGCTGCGTTTGAGCTGTATCTTGTTAGACAAGTAGTTGTTCAACAACAAGTTACCAGACGTTTTGTGTTTAATTTTAATAGACCTTCATCTAAAACCAATCTCTCTTATCATTTATGCAAGTCAGTCGGTCCCAGGGAATGGAACAAATTACCAATACATATTCGAGTCATTGAATCAACATCAATATTCAAATCAAAATTAAAAGTATACTTACTTCAATCCATCCCACTGTGATAACTCCATATTCATCCTGGTCACTTCTCATTTAATTGAAAATTGCCATTAATAAATACTAGCTACCATATATTAAACAGCCTTAAAAAAAGTTTCAATAATTAACCTAATTATGTTTTCAACTGAACAAATTATACATATTTTGGGATAGAACAAGCCCTCTCTAGGCTTTATTCCCGCCATGCTACATGTATTTATAAATTGTTCATTTATCACATTGTATTTATATATTATGGTGAATAAATATCGAATTAAATCAAAATATATTTGATAAAAATGTGATACAAAATATAATTATGCCAATATTTGCAATTAACTGATCGCAAATGATGGCTCACTAAGTAGCATTGGATTAATTCTGTTAGAAAATTGATAGCATGTATTCAGAAAACAACCGAGTTAATGACTTCCGCTAAGAAGTTATCACGGCTTTCGATCTGAGTATAGAGTAAATACTGTGTCAATGTGTACTGCATACGGACATGTATACGTACATATCCCAGCTGTTGTAACATTATTATCACTCTACATTTGAGATTATTTTGAATACTTAAGAAGACATGTTCATGTGAAATCAGGTTTTATCAACAAACTCTGAATGATACATTTCCATATAGTCTTAAAGTGTAATAATAAATTCAAATAATATCGTTAAACTAACAAATATACAGTTGTTGCTTAAAGGAATACAAATCTGATGTGCACTGCTTATGTTAAAGGTCTTCCCAAATGGGATTTAAATCAGATTTATAAAGACCGAATTTCAAAGACAAAATGTGAAGCTATCTGTAAAAAAAATCCTGTATTTTTTTCCGATTCTTGGAATTTGTTTTAATCACTCACAAACTTTTCATACAAGTAGGTCGAACTGTGAAGTAGGCAGGGGCGGATAATAATGGGTCCGTACCGGAGATACACGAACGGTTGCTAGGCAGCTTTATGGAATGTTATACAACGCACTCTTCTTCAGAACGGGATAATTCACCTGACGACCAGAATTTTTATAAAGATAACAAACAAATGATATCAATTGATACCAATGATGTATGTATATTGAAAACAAATATGAGAAATTTTGAGAAAATAAAAATAAGCTTCAATTTTAATACATTTTTGATGGTTAAGATTTGTGCTCATTTACAGTCTTTAAACCAAAGTAAACATTCGTTTCAGACATAATCAATATGGCACATATACCGTTGATTCTGTTTCGTTAACCTATGTTATGCTTTCAAAACTTTCGTTAACAAGTTTTTTATTTTTGCTTATAAGTTTTAGGTATAACGCCAGACCTTGATCTGGGCAACCAAATGTCCTTGTCTTTTATCTAATTTTGATCGTGTCCGTAAAACTGTCGTCCCACCATTCTGGCCTTCGTTGAAATTCAATTAATTGAATAATTCTTTATAGATTCAAATACCTTAAGCTTGGAGACAACACAGTCCATATACACATGTAGTTTTTGACTCAGAGTATATGGCATGATTCTTATATACATATAGGTAATTATTCATCGCATTCGTTTGGTGTAAGGAAGTCTATTTGTTATTTATGTAAATATATAATACCATTCGTCATGTGGTTGCAAGCCAATTGGCTTCTAGTAGGCCTTGCTGTCAAATTGACAGTTAATAAAGTGTAAGCAGAAAAGTGAACAAATGAAGAGCTCTTAGGATATGACTAGTGTCAGTCTGAGAATGCTATTACCCATATCCCAGTGTAAAGCATTCCACAATTGTTCGACCGCTCTCGTTTTATTCATACATATTATAAATTCATATTTGTCCCTCTAACATGACTCGGTGGATCGTATAAGCCAAAAAGGTTGAGAATAATTTGAGACTGTTTGAAGTAAAAGCTGATTAGTCGTACATTTCGATTCGTCTACTAACGGACACAAATATAAAAACATACAGGGACGTGGTAAAACCTACTTTTTAAATATATAGGACTGTGTCGTGCCTTGATATACCATTGATGATATGCATGCGATAGAATATATCTTCGTGTTTTGTGTTGTCATGTATTCCCCGGTTTTTGCAGGTAAGAAACTCAGGTAACATTTACTTAAAATGATATCTCTTATCTGATTTCTATAATTACAAAACTGGAACTATTCGGTAAAGGGGGGTACTTGGTAGGATACAAAGGATGTCATTTTATCAATGTATTTGTTGTCAAGCTTTACTCTGTGACACTTCTACTATCCATTATTTAGACAACTCGTAGTGTATCAAATAATCCACAGTTCAATCTTATCATGTTTAATATCTTGCTGGACCCCTTGTGCTTAAAATGAAATACTTAATTTTCGCGTGGAACTTATTTTTTTCTATTACTTGTATTAAAAGGTGTCTCATTTTTTAAAACTTCGTCCTTGATTTTCAAGGCTGGATACAAAAAAGAATCAATCGTGATGATCGATGTATTCATTTTTTTTTAAAGTGAGGCACCTTTTCCTAGCTCAAGATCTATTCTACTAGGTCAACTAATTTATTTTGTCGTATAGCGTTATTGAACTTCGAGAAATAAATCATGAAAAATGGACTCACTTTTTTTCAGTTTACATTTAGTCATTTTGCAATATTTTTAGAAATAATAATTAGATATCCACCGCTTTCAAATATATGAAATCCTGATTATTCAAGTTTTCACAAAAATGTATACATACATATGGTCTAGAATTTAAGTCTTCTGTGCCCGACTGCACGAAGTGCTACTTAATTTAATCCACTATTAGATGACGTCACGCCATGTTGAAGGTCTTCCTCTAACCCGGTACTAGTGATTTAATCTGGTGTTAACGACTTATCGTCTTTCGATCAACTGGCCCCTGCGTAATAGACTAAATACAACAGGTGTTCTGACAATCGACTAAGGGGTCCATCAAGACTTTAAGATTATCTAAGGGCACCATATCCGAATAGTATACAACTAATGCCACATCCTATCTTTTCACTTATATTCAAAACGCTGTCAATCTATCTGAGGCAAATAACGGAAATTCGCAAGACGAGTTCTCAAAGATATCCATCCATGGACAGATTTAGGATTTAGTCGTAGCTGTATGTTACCTTATTCGAGATGTGATTGCGAACTTTTCTGTGATAGTCAACCACCAAGTGTCACCCAGCATTTATTTCTTGTCGACATTTTTAAAGTTCACGTTATCGCGTTTGCTTAAAGAAACCCCATGACTTGGCACACAGTTCTTGGCATGCTTTGGGGGAAAACAAAAGTCCACCTGCTTAAAAATATTTAAACATCTAAAGCGGATCCAAATAAAAATTACTAGAAAGTTCTTTTAATAACAATTAAATTTGTAAGACATTATAAACAAAACTGCATTGGTCTCCAGCTGTACAGCACTCTCACCTATAGCCCGGATGTATTGATACAGTTTTAATTTACCTGACGGGGACCATGGATGCACAATTTATGAATGTCTATACACTATACCATGGATGTTGGACTGCTATGCTTTTAACCCAGTAATGATAGCAGTCAACTTCTTTTAATATTACCATTTACAGATCACCATTGTATGACAGACTCAGGGACGTCAGTCTTTTTAGTGTTTCAAAGATTAACGATGTGTGTCCGGATTTCCAGTGTTCCCAAGATTAGCACGTACGAATAAGGATGTTAGTCTTTTTTTTTAAATTGTAGAAAAATAATATTCGTTTCTATCCATTGAGTATTTTACCAGAAACTTATGTTATAACACAAGTTTCCTTTTTAAAATATGTGCATATATATTACTTTCTTTCGCCAGTGGGCGACGAGGGGTACATAATAGGGGACCAAGGTGGGAAAAAGAAAATGTATGTAAGACACATGAATTCCCCACCATACAGAGATATAACATTCGATAATGTAATCGTATATTTATTGATTTCGGAAATAAATACCATAAATATGAAATAGTTATTTATTACTTAATAGTTACAGTATCAAACAGACGAATAAATTATAGAACTTTCTGTCTTTGCATGGTGGGGAATTGCATCCGTAATTACATTTTATCAGTTAGAACATTGACAAATATTCGTATTTTTGATATGGTAATGCATATAAATAATGCAGAAAAATATGTTAAAATGTCATTTTGATGTTTTATATAACCCTTTATTCCACAGCAGTCACAATTAATTTTGCAAATAACGTCGATGTAGTAGGTGAAATTGATATCAGGTGTCCTACAGGGGAGAGAATAGACATTCAATTGATCAGCTCAAGAAGCAGTGATACAAGCCAGTCAACATCTATCCAAGGAAGCACAACTCCCGTTATTGACAACAGTTATACTGCAGAATCGACTACATCCACTGCCGATCAACCAATCAAAGCTGAACCATCCGTAGTACTGGACGAATATGGATTATATTCTCTCTGCAATGGACTCGTGCATTGTTCTATAGACTCTGACACATTGGGAGTCGTTCCAGGGGAAATTCTAACTGTTTGGTATGTTTGTGTGAACGGTAAGTCTTCAGAAAAACTTCAAAAGTATAGATTGCAGTTAAGCGTCAAAACGTTTATACCCGTTTAGAACCCTCCACTTTTGAGCAGTGCAAAAAAATCTTTTGGCACCGACATGTGATGTTTCACTGTGACGCCACAGTATTTGTTACAAAGATCGTGTCGCTACCAATTGATGTGGGCAGACAGTATTGTGCGGGATTCTATGTGCTCCTGGTTATAGGGCCATTTTCACAACAACGTACAAATAACGGTATAAAGACGACTTAAAGTTAAAACTTTAAAAAAAAAAAGTTTAAGTGTCCTCTGCCTCCATCTCGAATTAATAATGGCTTCCTATAGCACCTTTCCATAAGGGTGGTTATCTCCCCCTGATTTTGCCGCTGCCTAACGTAATGGGCAAGCGCAATTATCGCGACCTACTTCCACGGACTACCATGCCCTCGAGCAAGGCAAAGGTCACAGTCAGCTGAGTTTGTTTACAATAGAGACGAATCTAGCCTATCTTCAACTTAGTAATCTTCATCAAACTTGCAAACCTCCTCCATTGTTTTACTGTATACAAAAGCTTGGTAGTCCGCGGAAGTAGAACTGTTGTCGGTAGCACCATCTATCCAAGGAAGGTAATTTGCTTATTGAACCGTGCTATAGCAATAGCACAATAGTATAAGGGCCGATTTCACAAAGAGATCTTAGCTTACGTTGAACATAATGGTCATGGTAACACATTAGCACTGGTCGTCGTGGTAACTATACTTTTTGAAAAGAGCCCCTGGAAGCCACAACTTATAATTGGCTTTAAGATAAGATCAATTTATAGAATAATCCTAAAACTTATACCAAAATTATACAATTTTATTATAAAAATTTTAAATTAAATATAAACATATAACTAAATTTATTTGCATCCTTTAACATACCTGGCTAGTTTCATTCCCATCCTAGGAAAATTTCCATCGTAATAATGACCTGCATTCCAGTTTGGGTCAGTCATTATAATTTTTCTTTGAATATAACGCATGGCAATGGAGGACGGGTGAGACTGAACACAGGCTGATATTGACACAACTCTAAAAGAACAAATATTTTTACAGCTTCAGTAATAACAATTTAATAGGTACAGTGTGCATGTAGTGCTAAGAATAGCTTTACATCTTCAAGGAAGTTTTAGAGTCTACGTGGTTTTGGAAAACAAATGTGCGCCCAAACTAATGTCAATATACTCATTTTGTGATAAAATTATCAAATGGACAGAGGAAACACCTCCCCACTACCCATGCATATCTCTGAGAGCACCATGACAAAGGAAACAACACTCCAGCCACCCACCCTTAGGCCAGAGAGCACCATGGTCCATGAGACAGGAAGCTATTCCCCTTAGGCCAGAGAGCACCATCGTACATGACACAGGAAGCTACTCCCCTTAGGCCAAAGAGCATCATTATACATGACACAGGAAGCTACTCCCCTTAGGCCAAAGAGCATCATTGTCCATGACACAGGAAGCTACTCCCCTTAGGCCAGAGAGCACCAGGACACAAGACACAACTCCCTAACCACCCACTCTTAGGCCAGAGAGCACCATGAGACAGGAAGCTACTCCCCTTAGGCCAGAGAGCACAATGGTCCGTGAGACAGAAAGCTACTCCCCTTAGGCCAGAGAGCACCATGGTCCATGAGGCAGGAAGCTACTCCCCTTAGGCCAGAGAGCACCATCGTCCATGAGACAGGAAGCTACTCCCCTTAAGCCAGAGAGCACAATGGTCCATGAGACAGAAAGCTACTACCCTGAGGCCAGAGAGCACCATGG
>JAVFBX010178655.1:0-14824 GCA_034783855.1 Mopalia kennerleyi
GATTGCGAAGTTTACACACATTGATTATTAACACTGGAAATGCTTACTTAAGATTTAGGAACTTTGATGGCAAGTCATTCAACACTTAGTAAAACTGCCTACTAAAGAGACCCGTCTACTTACATTATAACCGATCTACTGACGACAGACTTGACATCGTTTATATGTCATGATATAAACTGCCACAGCTGGTTGTACTTTTGGTACCGAACTGGCATGATTTATTTTTGTTGTTTGAGAAATAATTATTGTTTGTTGTTTTAAGGGAGACGGCGGGGAGGGGGGGGGGGCTAATATATATTCTCGTAAAATACTGCGATAAGTAGAATCCCCATTGGGGTATACAATCAAGAAGTACTACGTGTGGATTACATTGAAATGCTTCTCCAAATTTAACCATTTTCTCGACCAGTATCAATGGACACTGTTGTCAATACTCGTAAAAAATACCTTATCGTATTATGTCTGTGGAGATGTTGCATCGGCATATTAAACAAAGGTTTCTGTGTTCTGCGATCATCATGGTTAGAGTTTAGAAAGCATAATAATAATGCTGTTATGTCAGTGTTGTTGAAACCGTTGGAAAGAACGTCGATTCAATAGAAATGAAATAAGTTTAACGCTATATACACATAAATGAATGGCTGTATTGCTGCGTGTTTTTGACGAGAGTTTCAGTGTTGTCTTTGAACCCCTTAAGATAATGACCAACAGGAATCCGGGATTGCCTATGGTTTTGTATGCGTTTGTTGCTATAGTGTACAGTTCAAGAACGGTTTCCTTTAAACCATTGATGGAGGTTTGGTGATTTGAGGGGGTCATAGGTCAAACACTAGTTTAGTGAACAGCTGAACCCTCCAATAAGAGTTTTCTTTCCAGTTTTCCGCCAAACACGGGCCATGTATAGTTTTCATATCACTGAAATAGTCTTGAGTAGAAATGTATTTTTTCTTAAAATCAAATATAAAGTCGTGCAATGTAAAGCAAGCAAAAAGCAGAATTTTACGCATTAGTTTTCTAACTTTCAACGTCAATGCGACCAAGAGTTATCCTACAAATGGCACAATGTATATAACGGGAATCTAATTCTGTTTTTTATTCAGATGCGGTTGTGTTTTGAGTTGTACCATTTTCCTGTCAATTCTTGGTGGTTTTACAGTACGTTCCCAGGTATGGTTACCATTTCATTGTTGATTGTTTTATCCATTTACATTTCACCAGTGTACATTATAGTTGATGGTTTAGGACATAAATATTAATAACAGATTTAAGTATGGACAGAAGCAAATTTATGCATCTTATGTAAACGAATAAAGAAGTATATTGATTGATTGGCATTTTACATCGTGCGTAAGGGTATTTTACTTATATATATGACAGCGGTGTATTCCAGACAATAATTGACACTAGCGCAACAAAGATGTGAAGTGTTTCCATAATGGTGGAAAGTTAATTTTCCTCCAGTGCTAAGTAAAGGCACCATTGCTACTCTTCAAACAAACTGCCTCAGCCAGTGGGCAAGACGTATATTAACTTATATGCGTGTGTGTAATTGGTGATAAATCTATGTTGGACGAAATCTGCTATTGTGTATTTACTGTATATGTCTTTGGATAATCTGGTAGATGTGGTTAAGACAGTTTCCAGCGGAAAGCGGTAAAGAATGGACTGCCGCTGTGAGCGGCGAGAAAACGAAGTTACCAAAGCCCAGCAGCTTAACATGTGTGACGAATTGCCTCGTAAAGCTCTATTTAAAAATATTATGTTTGACTGTGTGTGGGCAATGCGATACTTCACTTAAACAGCGTTGAGATTGATATAGGCTTTAATATATTTTGTTATTTCTAGGGCTGTGTTATATATGATGTATTTATTATTTTGGGGGGTCAGTTCATGTGGCTTTTAGTTATATAGTTTTTCAACCAAGTGCCAGCATGACAACATTGTTTTTTGCCGCGAGCAAGCTCGGTCTACAGGTTTTAACAGTTTGTTTTTCTTCTTGTTGGCAAAAAAAAATCAGAATTGAAAAACAGTTCTGGAAGCTTGTTATAAAAACTTTACACAAGGCAACACAGCCTCTTCCAGTGCCCCAAAATAAGGTTTTATTCAACTTGATTTGGCTGTTCATTTGAGTTTTATGCTTTATTCGAGTTTTGAGCGCAATATGTTAATGAACCACTATAGACATCACTAGCAAATAAGACAAGACCATGTAATGCCAGACAGCACTGCGGACTAAGGACACAACAGACGTGTCAGGACAAAAGAAAGCATCCATATACACTATGTTGAACCTATAACCTTAGAGTTATTGGTCATGGGTATATACCGACCATCTCTCATATGGTAAACACGATGTTGTTTTCTGTTACAAGAGCCCGCGGCCGTGGCTTAGTGGTAGCGTGTGCGCTTCCTAATCCTACTCCAATTTACCGTTCACTGGATGGAGTCCGTCTGTCGACCATCAGGTATATGAGTGAGTCTCACAATGTGGCTCTGGCAATCGAAGGGGTGGTTTTTACAAGGTTTCCTCCCTGTTTTCCATCGTAATAAGACAAGGAACAGTGTGAAGTGGACAATCCGTCGTCATATAAGTGAAATACCCTTATATACTTTTGAGTACGACGTTAAACCCCAATCAAACAAACAAACAAACAAATCTGTTACAAGGGTTTGGCTATTTTTAGATAGTCTTTCATATGTTACCGATTTGCTGTCATACAAAATAGTTATTTACAGATATTTACAGACCAGCATATGTGTGGCTGTATATACACACTTAAGAATTGACAAATGTGATGGGGTTTTACTCTAGCTTTTCAGCTTCAGTCCTCTTGTTTACCACACAACGGAACTTCGTATTGAACTGAAACTGATTCTACCTGTACATAGTTCGCATTAATCTAATGATAATTATGCTATTTGGGCTACGATCCCGTGACTATACATAGGCGAAAAATGTACAACAATAAATTACTGTGTTACATGCATCATTTAAAGAGAACGTGTTTTCTACAGGAATAAGTAAAGTGGCTAAAATTAACGTCATGAACTCAAACTTCCAAGGTATGCATATTCCATTAGAGACAGCGAGTTGTGTCTGAAAAATTGTATATACACATGGTTATTTTTTGTCAGTCAGCTCAAATACTAAAAAAAAAATGCCATTCTACTGAACTTGGCGCAAAAACCTCTATGATATTTAGTCATTCAGTTGAATATTTCTTTTCAGGACAAAGTACTTCACAATAACCATCGTCTCCAACATGGCGCGGATGCCAGCAATGGGCAAAATGTGCGAAAAGCGTTCCAAGTTGATAATGATGCAGACACCGTGTCGTGGACGGACTGGACCGAATGGTCAACATGCACCAAAACATGTGGATTCGGAATTTCAATAAGAACAAGACAGTGTGTCAATGGAGCAGCACTAAAATCTAGGTAAATAATGCTCCGATTCATTGGGATATTGGGCCCGCGGCCGTGGCGTAGTGGTTAGCGAGTGCGCTTCCGAACGCCTACGTCGATGTACCTTTCACAAGATCGAGTGCGACTGTCGACCCTCAGGTATACGAGTAAGTCACAAGATGTGGCTTCGGCAATCAAACAAACATTGGGATACTGATATGTTGGCTGTTTCTTTTAGTTCGAAAAGGTATCTCTGTCAAGTGACTTGCAAATAAGAATTGCCTAAAAGTAATCAGACTTTGATCGTCCAGACTGTTTAAAAAGGCATATATATATAGTAATGTGGGTTTCCAATGTCCAATGCAAACTCACCTAAGGGCCATACAATGGCGAATTGTTGTTGTTTCACGTTTTATTTAATTGATATGGGCCATCTTGTGCTGGGCTTGTTTGTTCTCAAAGACCTCTATAGCACTGCATGAAACCACAATCCAAGAAACAAGCACATAAATCTAAGACAGATTCTAGAGCTACAGGATAGGTCATCTGGAAAGCGCCAAATGCTGGTGATTGTGTAAAACTAATATCAACACGCTCTAAAATTATATCTGGTAACAAACAACATTAACATCTACAACTGTTGCTTGTATGTAAATGAAGAACAAAGACACGGCACCCATTGACTTTCAGATAATACTGATTAACTAGGTTAACTGGGTATAGTGTTAACATTATTTCGGAGTAACCCATGGGGTGGAAAGAACCAGGTATGTTTTCCGAATTACCTTTTTGTTAGTGAAATATTAAGCCTATTGTGTCTCAATCGTAGCACTAAGAAAAACCGACCCAACAAATCGTACCCTAATCCCCTATTGACGGAATACATGCTTTCATATAGGTGAAATACCCTTAAGCATGCACGGAGAAAAACACCAATCAATCAATAATTTAAAAAAAAAGATAGATAATCATACATTGCATTATGTCGATTGGCAAATGTAAACGTGGTAAAAGAATATAACAGACCCGAGCCACAACTCTGAAAAATGAATTGAGACTGTTGATGCAAAGTTACTCGGTGTGAATAACAACAAAGGCATACTGTGTCTCATTCGGCGAACGGGTGACCGCAGACGATACAGTTGCTGCACATCCAAACTAACTCTTTCGTCAAGGTTTGCAGTGATGTAAGCAAATGCAGCCGTAAACGGTCGCCTCATTTTTATTTATGAATGGAGTCAATTCATTGCTTATTCTTGTATAGTCCTAATGTCATTAATCATTGCCGGCATATGACCTGGCTAATCATTCAAGACGTGTTATATCAGTCCTAGTAAGTACAACGTGTAGAATAGACCTTATTCTCTTCGGCTTTCAGATAATATAGTGTTTCGAATTCAGGCCTACAATGAATATTCTTTTTGGTGTTATTGTGTCTTCTTTTTATAGAGCTCTTTTAGCAATCTTGCATTTATATTTTCCAAGCACCTATATGTAAATAAAATCAACAATAGCAACAGAAGGTGTCTGAAACTATTCCTTTATAGAGTATTTAACCCCTTATAACGTTGTTTTCAGGGAAGTATCAGATACAGATAGCGGTAAAACATCCGGGTGTCTTGGCGCTTATAAAGAAATTCAAACCTGCAATACTCAGGTATGTATTTGGCAAAAAGATTTGGCTAATTATGCCAGACATAAGACATCATGTTTTGTTAATTTCTATACCTGTTAAAAATGTTTATATGTACTCCAACCTGGTATATAATATACCAGACCATGCATGTCATTTGGCTATGCAATCCTTCAAAATAAATCATTTCATAGTAATTAATGTTCAGAAATTGACATTGTTTAGACTTTAAACTTAAAAAGACTAAACATTTTAAGGTTTAAATTACCTTTATCTAATCTGCCAAAAATGTGTTCAGTATTGGCATTTCTAAAACTGAAGCCGTGTTGGCTTAACTTGAACTCTTCACTTAAGTCAAGTGGATCAATATGCATTAAGTGGTTTCAGTGCAAATGTTTCAAAATCGTCCATCGTATGGAATGCCGACTTCTGACATTATCTGATATTGAAGAGTGTCATTGCATAATGTGTTGTGAATAAGCCTTGTTCTGTCCTGAATGCCAGAAATTCTTGGTATGCCAAGTAGCCTGTCGGTATTGGAATGGCCCCACTTAACGTTTATGATATAACACCAGGGGATATTTCACAGACCTACTGAGTGTCTTACGATCAAAGTTCTTCGCATACTTATGTAATAGTCTGCTAAGAAATAACTTGTACTTACATACCTGTCGAGATTACATACGGGGTTAATACTTGACCCGACTAGATAATAGTTTGACAGGTTGATGTTGGCATGCGTCAAGGCTCGCTTCTGTCTACCCGTCTATATCTTAATAAATGTATTTACTTAGTCTAGTTTACTTTTCGTATTTATTATTTGAGCCTCATTATTTTGTAGCTCTGCCCCACAGGGATTGCCACACCCAGAGAATCTCAGTGTGAAGAATTCAATAATAAGGCGTTTATGGGTCGCCAGTATCAATGGGAAGCTTTTATAAATCGTAAGTGGAATCTTCAAATCAGACTAGACCACAATATACATGTATAATAAATAACAACTGTCACTATATGTAGAGTAAACCTTCAAGATTGGCTACCTATCTAGCTATTACTCTTCATTAAATTATATATGTTATTAATGTAGAGAAGGACACGGCATTCGAATTCGGGTCTCTGGCAAACAGGACCATCTGCAGCGCTCTGACTGAGCTACAGAGGCTCAGGTTACCTGTATAGATATATACTAGTACTATGTTATATTTAATACCTGATTTTATTATGACTACGCGTAAGACCCTTGTCAGTAATATATTTGTGAGTAAACTAAAACTTAACCATGTCAGTCTCTAATTATAGATTTTATATAGAGCTACCGTCCCGCCGTCATAATTGGGTGAATCCAACGGTTTCACTTTTTCATAAGAAGGGGGCTGGAACGTGTTGATCGAGGTCTTTAACCTGGTATGTTCTGTCCCAGATTGAAGGAAGCCCTGGTGGCGGCCTGGCTTATCAACCTGATTTCATTCGTGAAATAATCCTACCCCCTTCGAGCTGCCAATACATACGACTCCAATACAAATAGACATCTCTTATGAATTGAAACTCAAGCCGATATCTCCGCTTAAGGATGCACTTGTTTTGGAGTCCTCCGCAAGTATAGCCTTCTATGGAACTTTTGTGCCGTGATATAAGCTCCTCCAAGAAGTACTCGGAGTTGACCAACTGAAAGTATCGAATGGCCGCACATGTTTATCAAAACACTCAAAATAATACAGAAATGTCAATCTTCATGGATTGTTGTTTCTGACAGAATGTTAATTTTGAGATCACATACATTCTTATGAGAAGTGGACAGAATCCCGTTTCTAATCCTTAAAACCCCCTGCGGAGTAGAGACATTCACATAACACTAAGTTTTGGTCCCGTCAACAAACACAAAGTCAGACATGATCCGACAAACTATTGGGCTGATATGATATTCCTGTCGCAATGACAGTGTGGTTCTTTAACGGGACGCCATGCTTCTCTCGTACATCTCATTATGTGGGAAGGCCGTGGCGTAGTCGTTCGATTTACCGTTCACAGGGTCGAGTCCGTCTGTCGACCCTCAGGTATATGAGTGGGTCACAAGATGTGGCTTCGGAAATCGCGGGGGTGGTTTTTACGAGATTTCCTCCCGGTTTTCCACCATACTAGGGCAAGGAACAGTCAGAAGTGGACAATCTGTCGTCATATAAGTGAAATACCCTTGAGTACGATGTTAAACCCCAATCAAACAAACAAATAAACAAACAAACATTATGTGGGGAAGTTGTCTGTAAATTGCGAGAGTCGAGGTGCAGTCTCCCACCATATGCACACTGTCCTATACCTAATGAATAATCTTAATCTATTAGTATGTAAAGCAGTTGCTCTCGCGGCCTTAACTGTTTACAGACAGGGGCTGCTTTCACAAAGTATCGAACGACATTAACCTACCCTACGACTTTATTACGCCTGTATATAGTTTAACATGACGACCTGTTATCATACGATATTGTTTTGTCGTATTGCATTTTGTGAAAGTGGCTCCAGCCGTCATATGACCATGTTAAAAAATCAGTTTTTTTGCTCGAGCTAGGATCTTGACTACTTGCTTCAAATCAACAAATGAAATTTTGAGGACAAATGCCTATTACAACTAATAGAGTATTTCGTTGGTCTCCAATTGTATTAAATGTATAATTTGCAAACAGTAAAGTAAAAGGACAATACCAGACATATACACACTAGTTTCAAGAGGGTGCACTTAATAACATTTTGCTCGGTGCGTTTCTAATGTGCACTATTCTTTTTACAGCCCGAGGGATGTGTGAACTGACATGTCGGGCGAAGGGCTTCCGGTTTTATGCTCGGTTAGCAGCTACTGTCGCTGATGGAACCCCCTGTACACCAGGTTCCACAGACGTCTGTATAGCAGGGGACTGTCAAGTATGATCAATTTATATTTAGTCCAGTAGCCTATAAATAAAATAGGTGCGGAACGATAAGTCTTTAGTTAAATGTTGTATTCATCTCGTTAAGAAAGTGGCTGACCCATGCCGGTCATGCCGGCCATGCCGGCACGCGCTTTAGGCATCAAAGGAAGGTGGGCACCACAAAGACACGCAAATATAAGCACTATCTTCCGTGTTTTGTTTCATTTTGTAAAACACAATTTGATTTATGGTCGTTTACATTTTGAATTGCATACATATGGGAGCACCAAAATCTTTTAAGTGCTGAGGGCCTCTATGGGTCTATATCCGTTCATGGGTCCTTGTACACAGTATAGGCCTAGGCCTATATTGGTTCAGCTAGTCTGAAGAAGTTTTGAGGGTAGCCTACGATTCTTGACACCTGTTGTCCTCTGGCAAAGTTCAGAATATTTTTAGATCACTTATTCCTTAGTAATATAGCGGAGTATATGTTTTTGCCACACGGCAATACACCTCACACATTCCATGCTGATGAGAGTATATAATAGAAAATACCCTTGAGCATGGCGGTGTTGGAACACCAATTAATTAACCAATCTTACGTGTGTCTGTCTGTATGCCCAAACCTAAGCAGAACTAAAGGTATCTATTAGTGTATAACAAGAATACAAATATCCTGATATATGTTTATTTGCCTGAAAACATCAGATATAAAACTGACAAAACTAAAGGAATAATGCGAGTGTCTCGAACAGGAAATATGAGGATTATAATATACAAGAAACTTTTCTCTGTGAGTTTATCTAGAACGTGAAACTACAGTTGAAATACTGGTAAAACCAACTTGTTATATTAAACTGAAGCAAGCTAATTAATACATTTGGCAAAAGTATCGTTTCAAAGTAAGTGGATGCTTTCAGAAAGTTGGCTGTGACGGTATTGTGGGATCCAGCGCCACTATGGATGTGTGTGGGAAATGCAGGGGCGATAACTCCACCTGCATTGTGAAATCCGGAGTTTTCACCACGGAGAAACCAATACAGGGTTATAACACAGTGTTACACATTCCCGTTGGAGCTGCGAATATTAATATCACCGAAGTGAGGAGTAGCAGTAACTTTTTAGGTAGGTTAACAATTTCTTACCGTTACATGTTTCATCTCCAAGTGTTTTCTTTTTTCTTATTACATTACATTTTAATGACAGACACTATTAGGCCAACGATAAACTAGCCTAGTCAGTTTGGAGGAGACTCCCAATGATTTCATCTGCATTTCGGGTTCAAGTTATGCCAGGAATCACCAATCACTACAAAAAGCTGATCCTGGAAGCAACACCACCACATAAAGCGAGATAATTTTTTTAGACTTTACCATTGATGACGACGTTAAGCCTCAAGCAATCAAAGCAATCAAGCAAGCAAACAAATAAGAAACCGAAGTAACTATAGGTCTATTGTTAACCCCCCCAATCACTTTTTTTTTTCAATTATAAATATATAAACATTCACATTATTTTAACTATTGTTTCCGCAGCGCTTAGAACATCGGAAAACCACTATATTCTGAACGGACCACGGGACCTATCGTCAGTGGGAGAGTATTTTGGTGCCGGAACAAAATTTACATACAACAAAAACATAGAGACTTGGTGCCCAGGACAATGTTTCGTTGCATTGGGTCCAATCGATGAACCGTTACAAGTCCAGGTAGGGTTTTTAACTTGCCAGTGGGGTCGCTAAGGTGCAGAATTTGGGAACATGGCATTGGGAAGAGACTGTTTCCGCGGATAACGTTTTAAAATTATGTTGAAGTAGATATAATACTTGGGAAGGAAAGTGATCATGAACTACCTGAATTGCGGAGTAGGACGTTAAACCCCAATCAAACAAACAAACAAACAAACCTAAATTACGCGACCATATAGTATATAGTTGTTTTCGTTTTTCCAGATGTTTGACCATTCTTTTAAATAAATAGACCATAGTACGAAGACTACTGTGACTGAAGTTGGTGTCATTAGCGAAAGAAAAATTCAAGTTTTTTAAAGTATTAAAACAAAATATTGTCAAATTGGTAATTTATTTTAAAACACTTAAGGTACTTTAAGTAGTAAGTTCCTGTTTGGGTTTCCTTTTTTTTAGATTTTATATTACCACAGAAACCCCGGACTTCGTTATCGGTACTCTGTACCGATAGAAGGAATAGTTTCAAAGCCACAAGAGGGGATCATACCTACGTCAGACGAAGAGCAACAATTTGAAACCGAAGACGGTGATCTTCGTGGATATTTGTCGGATTCGCGAGAGATTCAAAACGACGCCCGCCGGGACCAGGAACAGCATCGCGTCAGACATCGAAAACATCATTCTAAAAGTGAAAAAGATTCCGTCCCTTTGCCCAAATATTCCCAAAGTTTTACATTTGGAAAAGCGAGTATTTTAAATGATCGCTATCGCCACATGAACAATGGAGAAACTAATCATAAAGTCGGACATTCGTCGCGATCAAATGGTGGTTACCCACATACACGAAATACACCACAGTTTTCAAGAGATGGCAGTGTGCGTTCATCATCACATCATTCGATTAATCAACAAAATACACATACAAGGCACACAAATACAGCTGTTCTCAGAAACGATGATCGACATTCACAGCGCAGCAGACATGCTGAAAGGTTAGCCCATGAAGCCAGACTGCGAGAGCAACACAGGGCTAGAGAACAAGCTGCCCGAGACCGTGAACGCGATCTACGGCAGAGACAAATCGATCTACGAAATCGACAAACTGAAAGTAGATACCGACAAACCAATCCACGATATCAATATCCGGACACTCGTTACCAAGAAAGTGATAGAAATCAGCGAGTTAGAGAATATCATAACAGAAGACCTGAACAAACTGATAACCAACACAGAACAAAGGGCAATAGACATGTGTCCCATACTGGACATCCTGGCGATAGCACCAGTAGGAAGACACCAGGCACAAGCCATTCCTCCCGTGGTAGCCTTGTACAAGCCGGGAGACATACGCCGGGCAGCGCTTACGACCCAAGAACAAGACAAACTGACCTTCATGCCACCCGAAGAACAGGCCACGATCTTAGTATTCAAAAGCAGCCGGTTTTTGTCAATAGGAAAAGTGGCTCACGAACATCAAATCGGGCATTGACAGACACTTCCAACCAAAATCTCATACCAGTCTCTGGAACTGTCAATAACAATAGAAATCTACCAAGACTGGACACTAGGGGGAGCAATCAACATATTTGGCGACAAAATCAAATAACAGATTTGGAATATGCCTGGAAAACTTCTGGCCTGACAGAGTGCTCGGAATCCTGTGGTGGGGGTAAGTACAAGAATGTTTCATAGCAAAATTTTACCTTACTCGATGGCATTTCACTAAATTGAGTAAAATAATAACAGCTACAGGTATGTTATATATATTTCTGACCATGGATCAATCAATCATATATTTCTAAAAAGCAGTCACACTAGCACAGGAATGTAGATTAATTAATGTTACATTTATAGGCTATTTAGAAATATATTAAAAAGCTTAAGATTTCCATCATTGTGATTGACGGTTGAGAGGGAGCTTCCTGTTGCCCTGGAACTCATATATCCAAGGGGCAACTCGCAGTCTACCTATGTAGTAGTGTCCATGTAGGCCTATTGCTTCCTGAAACTGAGATTATTTATGGCCTTTTTTTACAGGGTATCAGCAGAGTGTAATAGTTTGTGTGAAGAGGTCCTCGCAGGTTACTGTTACAGGGGAGAACTGTGAACACATGGTCCGCCCAGAAAGCCATACGGTCATCTGTAACCAAAAACCTTGTCCGGCAGAGTAAGTCCTATAAAACAAGCAACACACACACTCTGGTTTAGAGTATTCACTTTGTTGTTTCCCTAGGTTAAAAAAAAACCATCATTTTTCAAACAAAGCAAACCAGTTTACATTTCCACGTTGTGTCAGCTTGGCTTGATTGTTGGAGTACTGCCCGCGGCAGTGGCTTAATGGTGCTCTATACTCATTCTACCTCGATGTACCGTTCACGGGATCGAGTCTGTCGTCAATAAAGTATATGAGTGAGTCACACGATGTTGCTCTGGCGATCGCGGGGGTGGTTTTCACGAGGTTTCATCACGGTTCTCCATCGTAATCATCCAGGAACAATGTGAAGTGGTCAACATATAAGTGAAAAACTCTTGAGTACCACGTTAAACCCCAATCAAACAAAAAAAAACTGTTGGATTAGACCGTGAAAGATACACCCTTAAGGTGGAGCTTAAATATTTTGAGAACAGCGACTCTTTTCCATATTATGCGATGTCAAATTCCATTTAAGAATGAGTGCTTCTTGTCTTTCTCATTGTTGAAGATTTTTCATATTTAACATTATCTAATTTATATGGTAACCAGACATTGTGTAGGCCTTCCTGCTGAACATTGGGTAACAGCTAGCCTTATTGGGAAAACCATCCTTTTTTTAAGTATGTATTTGCCCTATATGGCTCACTCCAGTATAGTTGAAGTATAATTAGGCTACCAGCTGTGGACGAACAATTACCGTAGTTTACAACCGTGGATTTCTATATCCCGCTTTACATTGTGGTTGTGTTGCTATTCACTCTTTTGAAGCCATATTAGTGAAATACAGCATGGCGGTAAACACCAATCAATCTTAAAGTATTTCGTTAATATCTTCCAGCTGGATACCTTCTGACTGGGGGCCGTGTACTGTGAGTTGTGGGGGAGGGGTACAAAGTCGCGAAGTGACTTGTAAGAGACGAATATCCCCCGAGCTGACATTGGCAGTGTCTGCGAGTGATTGTGTCGGCAAAGGAAAACCCCCGAGTCAACAGAGGTGCGGAGAGGAAAATTGTTTCCAGTGGACAGTTGGAAATTGGACAAAGGTTCGGGTTTGAAACTAAATTTGAGGGAAATTTACATGAAGATGATGAATATTTCCAACAGAGCGATCACTTCACTTTCGGATGTGCTAATTGATTGGTATACTGTTGGACTACGCCATGTACCGTTATATCGATGAACCATTCTAAAATACAATCGATTCTACTTCGTACGTCGAGACACCCGGGACATCTTCTTTTGCACTTGTATTTAATGAGTTATGGCAAACGTCATCCTCAAATATTGGCGGAAATTAATGCGCAATGGCCTGGCATAGCTTACGAGGGTTGTCTTAGTCTCGTCCACTATAGAAACTCTCGCGAGAATACGATTGGTCAGTACTCTTGAGCCTGTTTTGTGGTTGTTTCGAGTCTTGTAGTTGTCCTGTGGCATCATGGGAGGTTTTCTTAGTCCACTGGCCTGGCAAGACGTCATAGGAGTTAAATAACCAGTATAATAAGTTTATCTGCTTTTCGCGGTTAGCTATTCGAAGGGGACAATTTAGTCATTACTTCACAGAAAATAAAGACTAGGATTTAAGAAAAACTGTTGGTAGCTGAGATGCCTACAAAGTGGTGTAACCATTTCCACGCCATGTCGTATAAAAACAAAACATATTTTTGAATAGCTGTCTGCAGACTTAGACCTCTTTAAAGCAACTCATAGGAACCGAAATCTTTAAACACCAGTAAATTGTATAAACCGACAACTCTTAAAGTCAACAACAGAAAATGTTGAGCTTGAACCTGTACAAAAATGATTTTACTTAGCGGATAAATTCTGTAATAAATAGAAGCCTTCCATTTCAGTGCTCTGCGTCTTGCGGTAAAGGGGAGCGAACTCGTGAGGTCGTGTGTCAGTCTGTAGACAGTAGTGTTGTCGGTGAGAATGATTGTTTGAGGGGATCCAGAAAACCCCTTGATAAAGAAGTCTGTGATATGGGTTCCTGTGGAACTGGGTGGTTCTATACACCTTGGCCGAATGAGGTACGTAAGCGTTAAATATCCCCTATCAATTATCATTGGATATTCTTAGTTTAATCGTTTTTACCCCTCCACCAATAATTGGTCCAGGGGATATTGTTTTCGTCATATAGGGGCCTACGTCCGTCTGTTTGTTTTTGTAACTGCAACAAAAACATTCCTACACAATCAAATTTGGAAGACATATGGTTCACAAACTCCTATACATGCATCATACTTGAAGTATGATGCATGTATAGGAGTTTGTGAACCATATTGACTTCTGACGCATTCGAATGCTATTAAGAGAAGTTATTGCTCTTTAAATGTGTTTATTTGATAGTAGGCCTACGCTGCCGAAATATCCAGCAGCTCAAAAATGTGTTATGTCGAACATATGTTTGATTTAAGAATCATCAAATTTGTAAGTAACTTTAAAAAAGATTTATATAGATCTAGGCCTACATATGCATGACATCATAGCTTAGTAAGGGGACAGAAGTCTCGGCGAGAATCGGTGTGATTTGAAGTTTTGGTGCCAGACTCGTTTGAAGTCTTATCTTTAACATAAGAGTTCATCTATTCTTTCCACTTCCGAAGATTTATAAAACAAATAACACAGACAACTCACTTGAACTAATACTTAACTCGATAAAAAGATTTAGGCCGAATTTGACATTTAAGCTACGTTTTTTTCTGAAAATTCGTAAAAAAAAGTTAACAGGTGCTGATGTTGTGCGCAGGTCATTAAAATCTGCATGGTCACCGTTAGCGTTGTGTGATATAGCCCTGCAACACCGCTGTTTGAAAGGATATCTCAAGAACGTGATTTTCGTAACTATGTGGGCTCGTTCTTGAGTATAATTCTGCCTTGTCTAAATTGAACAGATGCAGTTTACTGAGTTATCTCCCTTTTCATAAGGCCCGCGGCCGTGGCTTAAGGTCTTGCTGGACCCCTTGGTCGATTTTCAGAACACCTGTTGTGTTTAGTCTATTATC
>JAVFBX010178666.1:0-14819 GCA_034783855.1 Mopalia kennerleyi
CTCAAGGGTATTTCACTTATATGACGACGGATTGTCCACTTAACAGTGTTACTGGCCTAATTACGGTGGAAAACCGGGAAGAAACCTCGTAAAAACCACCCCCGCGATTGCCGGAGCCACATGAGTGACTCACTCATATACCAGAGGCTCGACAGACGGACTTCGATCCTGTGAACGATACATCGAAGTGGGCTTCTGCAAGCGCGCTCGCTAACCACTAAGCCGTGGGCCAGGGTTGTAGTGTGAGAATATGAAACGGCCATTGGTTTGTGTAGATTGATGACCAGCTTAAAGAGGAACGTCCAGTATGACGGAATCCCAATCAAGGTTACTATGGGGAGGTTTTCCTCCCAGTTTTCTACAGTATTGAAGGTCAAGTAAGAAGTGCCTATATCTCTTATGTTTAACTTGGTTAGCTAAACATATGGGTACCAGCTATTTATTCAATTAAAGAAAATGATAATTTTTGTGTCTTTTAGAAAGTGAAGATTAACAGTAAAAGCGTTCTTTTCGAATAACACTTGCTTACTTTGAACAGATTCTAGCTCAAAAAATAAGTTTAGTGCTGGCGAGTCGGTGCCTAACTCTTCGGGTCGTGGGTAGGATTCCCTGACAGGTTTCAACCTGTACAATTTTCTGAACTAGTATCTGTTCAAACTAAGAAAGTGTTATCCCAAAATAACACAAAATACTGTTAATATTCACTTTCTAAAAGACACAAAAATTATGAAATAAATATTGTTTCACGGGATTGATGGGTGCTGCCCACTTTAAAGTCCCCCAAGCTCCTCGGCTTACTGAAGAAGTGGAGAATAAAATGGAAGACAAGACCACTTATTGTTTTTGATTTTTTTTATATATTTGTTTACCAATTTTGGACAAGAGTCCAGTCCCTTATAACACACATACTCATTACAAAGCTACTTTTACCAGTTCCTCCTTAAACAGAAATATTTATACAAGAATTATGAGTAGCCCGTAATACTACTCAATTTATGAAAAATAAATATAAGTAATATATTTGACGATAAGACACAACCTGTGAACAGTTTATCAGAAATCACAGATACTACAGAACAGTTTTGATGATCACATACAGGATACCTGACGAGAAATTATTTGTGTATATATATATGTAGGTCAACAGAAATGAAACAAGATTCTCACAACAAATCTGATAGTATTTCATGAAATCAACTTTTTTGATAAAGTATCATGTAATAAATTGCAAATAGATCTTTTGTATGACGTAAAACTGAATGTTAATTTTGACATGACATCATTTAATTTATAGAATAATGTCCACTGACACTGTTTTTGTTGGCCCAGTTTAGTGGTCACTGAATGTAAGTAATAACAAATGGTTTTAACGCCCTCATTAATAAAAAGAAACTAAGGAGATAAGGAAATAAAGCTAAAACCTGAATTTGATTGTAAAACAAAAGGATATTAAATTATTAGACAGCAGTATATAATAACATTTACTTTTTTCGTTGAAAGACGTTAAGTGAAACTACTGAAAGTTAAAATAACTAAATGTTTCAATCCAAAATAGTATTAGCTTCGCCTTGGGCAACAGTTACAACACATAATAAAAGGATCATAATAAATAGTTAATTACCTATTAAAATTATACAATCATATTTATAGTGCTAGAATTTCCCTAAACCAGAATAACAACCACATTACAGTGTTCTAGAAATAATAAGAATTCTCAATTGTTCCCCGTGATATGTATAGGCTATATGAATTAGAACTGTAATATAAATATACAGATTTATTAGGTATATCAAATAAATGTGAAATTACCATTGTTTAATAATTTTACTAAAACGTCACACACAGGCGATAAAGTATTGCAAACTCAAGATTGATTAAAAATAATATAATATAACAGCCAGTATTAAGATATCATGGCAGTACCCATATGTGAATACTAGTACATGCATTTCGTATCAAAGTTGAATCCATCTGTTGTTGGTTCCTGTCTCTGTTTCAACGACAGGATTAATTCATGTTTCGAAAGCCATAAGTCAACTAAATATTTTGGTACAGCTACAGGTTATAACCCATTGTAGAAGGATCAAAAAATAAATAGAACAGCACATCCACATGGATTTTAAAATCCAATTACAATGACTTGAACAGTATTCTGGTTTGTGTTCCTGAACAGAACCTTTTTTCTAACTTAGATGTCAAAAACTGGCATTGTAACTGTTATCACATGGTTACTTATGTATAATTAGCTACAGTATTGAAGTAATTAAAGAGTTTGGGGGTTAGGGTCACCTATTACCCAAAACATCCTTTAGGATGGCACTACTGCTTGTGGGTGTGGTTTTCCCTGAGTTTGTGGGCGTGGCAATGGGAGTGATAGTGACCCCGCCTTCTTGCCCGGACACTGGTGTAAACATAGGTAATGCTGGAGATAGTGAGGGAGATGATGATATAAGTAGATGGGAATCATGTGGAGATGATCGACCCCCAATCTGGAGAGGCATCACAGCATGTCTGGGTGCAGTAAACGGATTGAATTGAGGAGGTCGAGAAGCCAGCTCTTTTTCCTTCTCTTTCTGTTTTTGCTGAGTTTCTTTAGCCATCTGCTCAGCAGGTAAGTGCATCACAGGCGGAGGTGGACTGGACTCTTTCTCCAAAAACTTCACAAACAGTTCAGAAAATGACTAAAAATGAAGAGAAATAGGTGATATCAGTGCCCAATTTTGCATTATACATAATTTATTTGTCATATATGTACGCCCAATTACATGTATATTGCATAACGACAGATTTACCTGTGCGGAATATCAATATCAGGGAGCTATAATAGTCAAATCAGGTGTCGTTCAGATTTAAAAAGACAAAGTGTTCGAATTCGTTACATCTGAGAGGGAGATTTAGTCCGACAAGGAGAATGACGCTTCAACACAAATGAATTTAGAAATTCATAAACATCCATCACACAATGGGGACACCTTTACATGTTATGACAACATACACATCACTCAATGTGAAGAAATAGAAGTAGTGGATAAATGAGACTAACCTTGTCTAATCCCGAAGGTGATAGTCTGGTTGGAGTTAGAGGAGGTGTGGCATGCTGCCTGTTAAACCTGAGGAAGCCGGGCACCCAACTCACCTGAGGGTCGCCTATAATCTACATGGAGTAAAAGGAAAAGTATGTCAGTTCATCCATCAACATAATGAAGTAAGAGGAAAGTCTGTCTGGTTTGATTTTACAAATGTATGTCAATATACAGAGTTTTACAGAATTGTAGTATGTTTGAAGCAGTCTTGTACAAATATTGAGATGTAGTTTTTCTCACAGTACATGTACAATCAACATTAACGAGATTATCAACAGAGACACATGGTTTTGGATAAAACTTCAAGCATAAAGAATGTTTATAAAACAGGTTGCTATAGCAATGGCAATTTATTTTGCTTAAAGCTACATGTATACCTGTGGATTAGCATCTTTTATCTGTTTGTTCTTACCTTATGGTAATCCTCCCTGTTAAAGTTAAGAACAATCCCCACCACTTTGAGGGCTTCATTCTGTTTGCCGTGAGGGGCTGACAGATATCCCACTAATAAATTTTTCACAAGCACCCTGACAAAGATAAATAAAAAATTCATTGCAAATAAATAAAAACAAACATTAACTATTCATAATTATTTTATGTTTCAAAATTTGGTTAAAAGTATCAGCAAATCTTAATTCTATTATTATTACCAAAATATACTATACTGCATATTAGCCAAAACAAGAATTACATAAAAAGAAAAGAAGGATTAAATTTCTAATCTTTTTGACACAAGACACATGAAGTTTCATATAAAAAACCTGTTAACTTGGTCTCAATTTTTACAGCCTTAAATAATCTACTTACTTGTCTATTCTGGCTTCAGATGTTGTAGCTAATTTTTTTTTCTCATCCTCACTAGACTTGAGTGCTCGTTCCCTCAACTGAACTGTAAATATAGTAAAGAGGTCAATTAACTCATTTCCCACTTATGATGACAAACTCCAACACCAGGGAAGGGTCGAAACATGCGGAGAGTAAAAGCAAGGGAACAAAGAACCAAACTTGTAAGAGTAACTCATATTTTAACTATCATTAAGTGAATTGTCCTTTTCCTTTTTTTAAATAGCATACTTTACTTTATGAAGTTATAAAATCTGTGACAAAAGCTGAATGTCGACAAGTATTAACCATTACAAGAACTCGCAAAAGAAACGAAAATAATTTATTATTTGAAAGATGGCTTGCATTTTTTCAAATGCAACTTTAGTAGAACTTCTGTGGATAGATGAACAAAACAACTTCATTTTGAAATGAAACGAAACACATATATAGCAATGGACATGATAATAAATATGCACAAAGAAGAAAACTGAAACATAAGCCTGTCTAATGAACATACAGTGACATGCGTACATAACAACAACAACCATGCAGGGTTAACAGTGATGGAATGATCTCAGTGGACAGAGGGTTTTGAAGGGTTGACAGTGATTGAATGGGAATGATCTCAGTGGACAGAGGGTTTTGAAGGATTGGTGGGTTGCTTACTTATGAATAAGAATCATTTCTCCAGATTTGCTAAGCTTTTTTACTGAACGGTGGTCAAATCACAAACTGAATAATGTACATATATGAACAAAATTGTTCAGTATGATTCAGATGATATGATACTGAAATATCAACAACAAACTACCTGGTGTATGTAACACATACACAAGAGGTGAGTGACTACTGACTACCACGAAACACAAAAACAGAGGTCAGTGACTACCACGATACACAAGAACAGAGGTCAGTGACTACCATGATGCACAAGAACAGAGGTCAGTGACTACCACGATGCACAAGAACAGAGGTGAGTGACTACCACGATGCATAACAACATGAGGTGAGTGATTACCACGATGCACAAAGATGCTGTATTGAACATACGGCCTACAAATATCACAGAAGGTACTGATCACTGTAAGAATCCTCAGTACCTGATGTAATACTCACAGACAGTACGTTAACATGCTTACAACAACAACACCAGTCCACAGCCACCATTTTACAATCAACTTCATCACAAACACGTTAACATGCTTACAACAACAACACCAGTCCACAGCCACCATTTTACAATCAACAAACACATGCTTTTTAAACAAAAATATAATCTCCCATTCTGATAAAATCCACATTCCATTAAGCCTCATCTCATACAAAGCTTTATTAAACTCATTCCATGAAAACAGAGTGTTGGAGAGTCACCATTTGAATCAATACCGGTACTTGTTTATTCTGTCCACTATGCAGTACCACTATGCAGTAGGCCTACCACTGTGCAGTACCAGTACACCAATACCAGATGTATACGTGTACAAGCTCTTTGCAGAAACCAAGTTTTCTTTCAAACATTTTCATCGTTCTGCTGTGGATTTGCTCTCAATGAATTAAAATAAGCGTTGCACATAGACACAAAGCAGGGCTCATGCAAATAAAACAAATCATAATGGTGGGTAAACGTTATTAAAAGCTGTAATTGCAACAAAAAGCAGAAAAGTTACAATAAATTGGACCAGGGTCACAGCACACTGTGCATTTAGTACAGGCGTACTAGTGAGGTACTTACTGTTTACTGCTCTAGCTATGTGATTATACTTCATGCAGGCATGACCTCTGACCCGGTTTATTGAGCTTGCATAACCCCGACCTTTTCATCAATCTGGATAACCCAGCATGCATTTCTCACAAAAACAAGTCTAACTGACTTTGCATTAGAAAATTAAATACAAAGTTGTCAGACAACGTAAAATATTTTTGAAAAAGAGAAAACAACACATCATACCAATAGAAGCTAAAAACAAAATATCTGTAGCTATCGACAAATTCATGACAACAGTTGACTTAAAAAACCACCAATCCAAATTTTTATTTACAATGTTAGAAACAAAGGTGGCAGTGTTATAGCGTGCCACCAAGTTATTGCGTGCTGCCATGCTGATAAGATAGAGATATGTGTAATCTCGGCTAGTAACTTGAGATGTCCGACACAGACTCAGAATTACCAGCTGAGATTATACAAACATCTACAAGAAAACACCACAACAACCACCTAATAGAACATCCCATGTTAGGCTTCTCTCACATTCAAGGGAACCATGTAAGATGTTAGATGTTAACCTGGATAATCTCCCCTTGTTAGTGGTAAGTAGGGTTGTTCATAGAGGGCGCTGTTTCCCCAATACCAGCCAGAATCCTGATTTATTGAAACTCTTCAGAATTACCAGCTGATATTAAGAAACCAGGCTGTTACAACAACAACGGCAATCATGATGAAGATGCTATCCATGCAGTTTGAATCCATTTTTTAAAATGATATTGACCATATACAAAACTACAAAACTCGAAAACACACAAACACGAAAACAGTTATTACAAGTTCAAAGTGCAATGAGAAATCTGTTATATTGTAACATGAGGTAAAAGACAAGGATGATAAGGTCATGAAACCCAGATAGTTTCAGTTCTAAACTTTAACACCACACAAACATTTCAAAGACCATTTGTCATTTTATTTGATCCATGAAAATCAAAAAGCACTCTAATGTAATAATGATTTCCTTTTCCTACGACTGTGTGTTATGTTAAGGAGAAAGAGAAAGTGGGTCAGCAGACAGTTGTCCAACCCCTGCTAGCAACCTCGAGGTTTACAATAAACTCTGGCTTACCAGCTGAGATTAGACAATTGCCCATACATACAACTGCTAACTTGCTATTAAAATGGCCTCAAACAAAATCATTGAACTTTATGCCAGATTCTCCCAACAATCCTCTCTTGTTAGTGAGAATAACCACCTACATGTCTTCTAAGGTACACCGTGTACTGATCCAATTGTTATCCAACTACACTAGACACATCTATTATCTTTAGACTGAATCAATACTCTGTTCTTCACTTGAGAGCACTTAAGCTTATTCATAATAAAGACGTATTTGTTTACCTTCTATAACATTATCAAAGCAAAGCTACAAGATAAGCATTAATACTGCCATCTGTAGAAGAGAGGAGTGAGAGAGTAAACACTTCTGAAACATCTTTGAGCCTTTCCTTTGGGAGGCACAACAGCCTATCCATTCTACAGAGATGAATGACTCTCTATTCAAACCTAGAGGCCAGATAATAGACCAGTATTCTTGAACACTTTGTGACAAATGTTGCATGTAACTACATATTTTAAATTTAGGGTCTTTATTTTCTGTCTAATTATCAGTTTACGGAAATGAAAAATTACTTATTTACTGGAGGGTGGAAATGAAGCTAAAGTCTTGCCAAAATACCCCTTCGATTCATGTACCTATTAATCCTTAAATAATGAATGATCAGAAAACAATGAGAATCAAAGGACAATTATTTTCAACGATAATGATTGGATGAATTTTGTTGTAAACGTTCATTACATTTTAATGAGGAGATGTTTATTAATTTGACCAAATAGTAAATCAAAATGTAATTACACTTTCCATGTTTGATTATAACGTGCAATTCCAAGACAACCATAAGGTGTTAAACATGCTGTGAAAAACAATACCACATTCATACCTTTTGTGTTAAAACAATCATGCTGTTGAACATTTGTTATTAACATAAAGACATTCTGGAGACTAACCTTCATCCCGGAGAGCTTCTATTGCTGCCTCTTTCTTGTCTAATTGCTCGCTTAACCTGGCGGCTGCTTCTAAACCATCAGACGCTTCTTCTAGCTGGGTCTGAATATATCACATGGATTATATCAATCTCAATTTACATACCTATGAAATATCTGGATTTCCATTTCAAATAAAAGTGGTATATTACTGGAGTTTATTCTCTGAATTTTGACCCTATAGTGTCCTGTGTCAATTCCTGTGTTTATTTCAAATACACAGAACCAGGAGAATTATGGAATTAAATATTTCCCATGATTTCTGTAGAGATGAGGGAAAACCTACCTGTGTTGATGCCAGCTCTGTTTTCAGACGATTCACCTCAGTGGAAAGCTGTGTAATTTGTGACCTATAACGGTCAGATTCAGTGGCTAAAGTTGACTCCCGATCTACAAGACAAAATAAATGACTGTTTTAAAACATGGCTATTATTCTCGTTATTCTCGATAACAAAGTTTTTGATAAAATAACTATTTTTCACAATAAGAGGCTTTCGAATATTGACATTGAAATGGTTACAATAAAAAGAAAGCAATTATAATTCATGCAGCTAGTTTTTAAGGGAACTACCAAAAGTAAAAAATCTAATTAAAACGATTGGTAAAATATTGTCAGAAGTTTGTGAATTTGATTCAATGTCTTACACACACAAAACAGAATAAAGTGTAATAAGAACATTTTTATTATTTCACAAACGTTATTATTCCTAAAGTACCTGCTCGACAGTACCCTGTGAAACCTCCCCTTCATCTCACCGGGTTTGTTCCGAAACAACTTTAAAAAAAACGGCCATGCATATGTACTGACCTTGCTGGAACTGCTCTAAGACTAGTTGTAGATTAGCTAAGGAGGCGGAGTATTGCTGACACTGTTCCTGTAATGTGGCCACCTGGTGGTAAGCTGCATCACGCTGGCCACCTATCATCATCAGTTGTTGCTGTAAACTCTCCAACTGCTGACCTGCATGCAAGCTGACACGAAAGGGAAAAAATGCACAGCAAAACCGTTATTTAAGTTTCATAAACAGTATGATAGGGTCATTGGGGACAGACAGGACAGTCAGATTAAATACTTAATTTCGATATTTTTGCTTCCTTAGAAAGAAGTGTAAAGTAATAACATCCTTAGTAGAGCTAATATGTTCAGGTTGACAGACAACTTTAGATATATCTGGTATTGAAACTAAACAAACTGTTCATACTTGATATTTTCCACATCAGCTGATGATGAGAGGAGTCTGTCCTCGGCTATGGCCAGACGGTTCCTCAGCTCCTTCTCTCGTTCCTCAGCTGCCAGAGCTTCCTGCGTATAGCCTTCCTCAATCTGTCAACAGGCGACTTATATATTAATGAGAATAGCCATCAAAACACTCAAACCTCTCCCTGAAAGCTTCATTATTAAAAAAGTCTACACAATTATATAACAATTAAACCTGCTGTCTATAAAACAACCACAAGATCACTTATTATCCTAAAGGTACATAAACTGATTAAACTCATTTACAAATTTTTAATATACTAAGTTTTTTTTACAAATTTAATTTAAATCATAACATTTCAACCTGGGAATAAACATGTACAATATAAATACAGGAATGTTCTCAATATGAGATCTATCTTGTTGAGTGCTTCAACTTCCTTTCTATTTTATATACAGGTGTTATTACCAGCATAATGGATATCTGAGCAGTTTACCTGTAATAGATGGGTCCGCAATCTATCCAATTCTCCTTTTAATTTGTCTTCTTTGACTCTACATTTCTCAACCTGAATTCATATGATAACATACATGTAACTGTAGTGCTTATAAGTGTACCAAGGCCTTGAATAACCAAGTAGAGAAATCTGATAACAATTGTTAGTAAAGTGGGTTATGTGAAAATGATAACATATCCTTGAGATATACACATAAGTTGTTTATTGAACAGCTATGTTGGTTAGTTGTTTGTATAAAAATACATTTTAATTTATAACTATATAGTCCATGCTGTTTATATGTGAAGCATAAGTAACTTAGTTATACATTGTGTACACATATTTATAAAAGCCATCACCATTTCAGTATGTAAAAAAAAAAAACTCTGCAACACTCCGGTTTTGTCATCTTTAATTTGCTCACAGATCTAATAACAAATATAGTGACATTTTTTTCTGAAGTATCAGTTTGCGCTCCTTATCCATTTCTTACATTAGAACAGACATGACAAAATCAAGGTTAAGTAAAATGTTCCAGTTATTTTGTTTAACAGTATAATTCTGTTTCTATTCTCAATCTCTATACTGTTTATACGATCTAAGATGTGCCCAATCTAATAACCGTTCTACTACATTACCCGCTCTACCGCTCTACAACCTTATCCGCTCTACTACCTTACCCGCTCTTTGAGCTGGTCAGTCTCAGCCTGTCTCTGACGTAACACCACCATAAGCTGGTCTCTTTCCTGCTGGAAGTTCTTGGCTTTCTCGTTGAGCGCTTCATTATCTCGGAGAAGGCGATCTAACTGGCCTTCCTCACCATCTTTTTGTTGTACCATGGATGTTAACGTCTCACATTTCTCCCGAAGCATGCTCACTTCAAACTCCTTCTCTCGAACAGACAACATGATTTTGTCGCTTGCTTCACGCATATTTTGAAGCTCAGAATTTTGTTCCGTTTGCCCTTTCTCGGCTTCAAGGGAGTCTTGTCTGACCACTTCCACTTCTCTCTTTAAACTATTCATCTGGAAGGACAAATGCTCAATCTGTTTTTTATAATTATTTTTCTCTGTTTCCAAACTTGTCACAGACAATTCGAGTTCATTGACTCTTTGATTTAATGAGTTGATTCTCCCCTCCTTAGCCTGAAGAGTGGTTTGAGAATGAGCTAGACGTTCCTGTAATTTACTAGCCTCCTCATCCTTCAGGTTATATGTGTACCTATCAACAACATCTGTAACGTTTGACTTCTGGACCAGGCCACCATATTTGACTTCTAATTCCGCATATTTTTGTTTGTAGTTAATAAGTTCATTTTGAGTTTTAACAAAATCTTTTTTCTGGTCTTCAAATTGAGGCACCAGATTTGCATAGTCCATTTGAATTTTCTCAAACTTTTCATTTTCTGAGTTTATAAATGCTGTAAGTCTTTGAACCTCATTATGATAGGCTACACTTTCCTGATGTTTTTGATTCACGAAGGCAATCATTTGGTCCCTTTCTGTTTGAATCACAGTCAACTGTTTTGATAAATTATCCTTATCTTGCATAAGAGAACTGAGCTGAGAGCCGTCTTGAGATGAATCTTGCAAAACTTGAAGCAGAGTTTGGTTTTTCTGAGTTAAGGCTTCAATCTCTAAGTCTTTGTCACGGACAATTCTGGACAGATTTTGAACAGCCTCTTTTTGCATATCTTCATTAGGGGTGCTGGGTCGTTTGTTTGTCAAATGATTATTGTCCTGTGTCAGTTTATCTAGGGCAGTTTTCTCTGCAGATATTATATTCATCAGTCGATGGACCTCACTTTTTAACTTACTAGATTCACGTGATTTTTCATTCATCACAGCTAGTATCTGTTCTCTTTCAGTTTTCAGAGCTCGTACCTCAGTTTCTAATTTGTGGGCATCAACAATTGCCTTATCACTGCCTGACGTGAGAGATTTCGCTTCTAGCATAGTGATAAAAGACGTGTTGCTTTTCTGAAGATCTTCAATAACACCATCTTTGTCTTTGATGATTCTTTGAAGTTTATCAATTTCAACTGAAATACTATCTGATTCTTCTGACCACTGGTGAGGGAAATGACCATTACTATTTGAGTAATCGTTATGGTCAAAGCTTTTCCTCCTATCCCCTTGTCTTAACTCTATTTCACTACCATCTATAGTTCCTTTCTCTGGGAACTCTATTGAGGCTATACTGTTTGCTATCGGCTGATGACCCTCACTCTTCTCTAATAACTCAAACTTATCCTGGTCTATCAGGCTGGTAGCTCTACTTAAACGATCTTTAACCTCGCTCAGTTCGGTTTCTTTAAGTGTCCCATGTTGCTGAAATACAACAATTTGAGCTTCTTGCTTAGAAACTCTGTCATTCAAGTCTTCAATTATTACTCTCTGTTGTGTTGTTTTTTCATTAAGTTCTTTAATACTAGCTATTTGATCGCTGATCACTTGAGAGAACTCCTTATTGTCAGTTTCTAATAGTTCCATCTTTTGTTTGGCAGAACTTAGCTCATTTTCCATGTCTGTCATAAGATCTAAAGTATGGGCTTCCACTTTCTCACTTTCACCACTTGTATCTTCATTAGCTAATTGTAGCATTTCTATTTCATGCCTTAAAATCTGTATTTCTTCTTGACTTGAACTTAATCGATTTTCAGTTTCTGTTACAGTTGCCACTTTTTGTTCAAGTTTAACCACTGACATTTGACTTTCTTCGAGTTGGTCTGTAAGATGTAGGTTATCACGTCTTAATTCTAGTATTTCGGCTTCTTTTTCACCAACCAGAACTGAAAGTTGTTCTTGACTATCAATGGCTGACTGAACCGTTTCTTTAGAGTCTGTCAACTCCTCTTTTGCGGTAAGAATTTCATCTTCCAAACGAGAAATGGTCATATCCTTATCGTGGTTGATTTGCACAGCTTTGCTATGCTCGTCCTGAAGCTCACTCGAATCTAAAGCTTGATTATTTTGCAAATCTTGAATGTAATTTTCATAATTTTTATGTTGATTGTGAAATTTTTGTTCGGATTGGTTCAACTCCCTTTCTAAGGCTTCCTTTTCTGATTTAAGAGCTTCTATCTGTGTTTTTAATTTCTGGTTTTCTGTTTGAAGATGGACAGTAGCTCCTTCTTTATTTTTAGCTAAAAAAACACTCTCTTCTTTTTCTTTAATGCGTTGCTCTAACATTTGCTGTTCTTTCTGCAATGCAGCTGATTCGCCATGAGACAAATTGAGCTGGGCCTGCAAATCCAAAATGGCTGTTTTCTGGGATGTATTCTGCTCCAAACTTTCATTTAGCTGATACCGTAAAGCTTCCAATTCCTCTTCCAGGTGCTCCTGTGTGGAGGAATCAAACACTGTGCTCTCTTCCAAAGCTTCCAGTCTCCTCTCTGCCATATCCAGTTTCTCCAGAGTATCCCTGAGGGCTTTGTCCACCTCAAAGCGCTCACTGGATGCCTGTGTGAGTTTTGCTTGTGTCTCATCAAGGTTTTTCACATTCAGTTTCACCTGATTTTCCAGCGTTTCTTTTGACATATTCAGCTCAGTTAAAACATGGGATTCCTTCCTTAATTTAGTACTCAAACTTTCAATCTCGTTTGATTGACTCGCTTTTTCAGCTAATAACCTCTGATGCTCCTTTTTCATTATCTCCAGCTCTTCCGATACGGCTGACAGTTCATGTGAATTTTCCAACATGGTCTGCTCCTTGTTTTCAACCATGCTAGTTTGAAGCTGACTCACTTCAGAACTCAGAGTCACAATTTTAGTTTTCTGTTCAGCAATTTGTTTTTTAAGGATCTCATTTTGTGAATGGAGTCCATTGCGTATTTTGATCAGTTCTTCCATCTCTTCTGTATGTTGCTGATCTAACTCTTCCAGGCTGGCCTCTAACTCGCTTTTATCAGTCGTCAGGTTCATCAACAAGGATTCCTTATCACCCAATGTCTTCTTTAATAGCTGAAGCTCCGCCATTGCTGCTGGAAACCAAAATAAAACATATTTATTAACAAAATAAAGCAATCCTTCTAACTTTTGTTTCATTTATTTCAGTTATAAAATAATGGATTTTCCACTTCTTACTTTGCCACACATAATAAAATGGATTGATTGATTGGTATTTAACACTGTACTTAAGGGTAATTCACTTATATAAATATGAGGGCAGTTGTTCCAACAGTTATACCAACACTTCAGAAACCACCATAAAATGTGAAATGTTTGGCTAGTTGGACAGTTAAGATTAAACGGCTAAGTACAGACAGGCTGACTCAGCTTGGTTTATGGAGCTCTTTAGCTGGATTGATTGAACACGGTGGCAAACCGGAGACCTTGTAAAAACTCAACGTGACTCCCTCACATACATTGGGGTCACTAAGAGACTTAAACCTATATGCTTCCACAAGGGTGATCAATTAACCAACATGCATACTACAGAGTCACAGACTGATTGTTTGCAGATGCTATACTCCAATAACTATGTAATCTCATGATGCTACAAAATTAACATATTTATCTGTTATTTAATCTTTTCTCTTAAAAAAAACATTTTTAAGTGAAAAAGAAACAAAGTAATAAATAGTAAATCAAAATAAACAGAATATTTTGTTGTCTTTGTTTCAGAATAAATTCCTTAAGTATCTGATTGTAGTACAGTTTTTCTTACCATCCGACTCGCCAATATTTTTATGCATTTCAGACTGTTCTTTTGTGCTCTCAAATTCCTTTTGTAAGCTGGCCTGCAATGATAAAAATGTCCAAACATAAAATCCTGTCTGCATTATTTACATTTGTGTTTTCATCGTGGAGTCATGTTGTACAGTATACACCACTACTACTTGTAATTGTAAGACAATTGGACTGAACACTCACATCAAGGTATTCATGAATATCAATTCCAGGTTAATTGTGCTTCACTCTGTTGGGAAATTAATGTGCCTCCACAGCTGAATAAATCCAATCACACTCGAAACACACCAGCTAGCCTTAGCCAGATGGCACTATTAGTTCAGGTGAATTATTAGAAGATGTGAAATGAATTCCTTACCAACTGATCCTCAAGCAGTTTCTTCTCTGCCTGTAAACCAATCATATCTGACGCCTGTAAGACAAAATGAGGATTTGAATAGAAACGCTCTTGAAAACACTGTCAGGAAAATGAAATATCAGTCACAACATCCTGTCATACTAAAGACATACTGATTTTAACACTTTTATAAGCAACACAAAAGGAATTGTATTCAAAACGGAACAATCAAAGTTACCCTGAACCTCAAGTACTTTAATTTAAAAATAGGTTATTATACAGATTTATTAAATCATGCTAGAAGAAAAATACCTGTGTTGTTGTTGTATTTTGTTTTTTAAGTTGTTTTCTGAGATCCATCAGGACATCTTCCAGAGCCTCT